>JAOQML010117758.1:0-22001 GCA_027568935.1 Erythroxylum urbanii
GGTTGAATTTGCATGTCTTATGGCTGAAACTATAGAATATAAGGCTCCTAAAACCTATGAAGAAGCCATGAGAAGTATTGATGCAAAACAGTGGAAGATAGCTTATGAGAAAGAATATTCTTCTCTAATGAAGAACATGACTTTGACTTTAGTTCCTAGACCTCTTAAAGTCAAGCTAATTGAGAACAAATGGTTGTTCAAGCTGAAAGAAGGAGTAATAGAAGCAGAACCTAGGATACATAAGGCTAGGCTTGTAGCTAAGGGGTATAGACAGAAGGAGGGAATTGACTACAAGGAGATATTCTCACTAGTAGTCAAGTTCAAAACCATCAGGCTTATTCTAGTTTTAGCTACTCTATATGACTGGGAAATCCATCAAATGGATGTCAAAAGAGCTTTCCTATATGGAAAGCTGGAGGAAACAATATACATGAAGCAACTAGTCAGATTTGAGGATAAGAATAAGCTAGACTATGTCTATCTACTTCAAAAATCCCTATATGCACTTAAACAAGCACCTAGATAATGGAACAAAAAGTTCCATGAGGTTACTGCTAATATAAACTTCATTAGAAGCTCATATGATTACTGCTTATACTTTAAGGATCTAGGATTGACTAAAGTAGTGTTCATGTTGGTCTATGTAGATTACCTAATAATAACAGGAAAAGACCTGAACATAATTCAGGAGACAAAGTCTGAATTATGCAATCACTTTGAGATGAAAGACTTGGGAGACGCACAGAAGCTTTTAGGAATGCAAATAATCAGAAAGAGGAGGGAAGGAAAACTGTGGCTTGCTCAAAGAAACTATATCAGAAAGGTTCTAGCCCAATTCAACATGGAACAAGCTAAAACTAGTTCTGTTCCCCTAGGATCTCACCTACAGATGGTGTCTAGCAAGAGTCCTAAGACTGGGGATGAACAGAAAGCAATAGTTCACACAAGGCCTGACCTAGCTTATGCCATCAGTATACTAAGCAAATTCATGGCCAGTCCAGGTTTAGAACACTGGCAAGGGCTGAAAGGGTTCTCAGATATCTAGCTGGAACCATTAACTACGGATTATGTTTTTCAAAAGATGAACTAATTAAATGCAATTATTTGTCATTATGTGGTTTTGTGGATGCAGATTATGCAGCAGACAAGGACACAAGAAAGTCAATTTCTGAATATTTTTTCACATTATCAGCAAACACAATCAACTAGAAAGCACAATAGCAATCAGTAGTAAGTCTATCAACCACAGAGACAGAATATTATGCAATTACCGAATATGTAAAGGAGCTAACATGGCTATCAGGCATATTGAAAGAAATCAACATTGATATCGCAAAGCCAGTGATATATACGGATAGTCAGAGTGCACTGTACCTTAGTAAAGATCCTGTTTCGCACGAGAGATCCAAACATATAGATGTCAGACTCCACTTCGTCAGAGATAGAATTGCAAAAGTGTTCTTCAATTTAGAGAAAAATAAAAGGGAACAAAACCCATCAAATTTCGGGACAAAGATAGTAACACAAAAGAAATTCACTTTCTGTAAGGATTACTTACAGATCAGTGAAACCCCATGAAATCGAAGGATATTTCATCTAATCTCACAAGTTTGGTGAAACTAGGGTTTTTTAGATTCCTAAATTACTCACAGATCTATGAACTGAGTGAAGATTAATGGAGAAGGAGGGAATGAATGTGATGACAATCCCGTTTTCTCCATCATCATACACTCAGAAACATCAAACAACAAGAAAATATAAAGAACAAAAGGAGCATGTGTGAGAAGAAGAAATGTTTGAAGCTATCTAAAAGGAAATGAGAGATAAACTCTCTAATGTTCTGATTAGTCAGAAATAAAAGAGAAGACCAAGTTAGAAGCTAATGAAACGCAGCTACAACAACTCAAAATGCACAGCAATAGAAAGATGCATTAATGATCACATAAAGAGCATATGACACGTACCTGACGCATGAAGACAACACCCAAAGCCACTGCTGCATGCAACACATATATAAATAAGACAATCATTAAGGCTTCAAAATACACAATTTCTTTACTCATTTGATTGTAATCAAAGACTCAGAGAGTGTAAGAATTAGAGTGAAATATTTTCAAAGTGTGCTAGGGTACTCATCTGTAAGTACTAGGAGAGTTCATAGACTTTTTGCAAGTTTTTAAGAATAAACACTCAATCTCTATAATCTTTCTCTTCTTCTTGATAATAGTGGAACCACTATAGTGAGATCCTTGGATGTACATAGCATAAAAGCTATTGAGCCAAGTAAAAATCAGTGTCCTTACTTTTTGTCAATCTTTAATTTCTGCAAGATTAACAAATTCTTTATCAGTCTTTATTTTGAAAGACAACAGTACAACACAAATAACTTAACAATGTTACTTGGTTTAGCTTCGTTGGTGGTTATTCATTTTTTTAATCTCTATCCGCTAGGTTAAAGATAAAGTATGACATTCATGGAAGAGATGTAGATTCCTAGGAGCAAACCAATTCAGTTCTGTAGACATCATTTAGCTATCAGTGGGTGCACAATTAACATTATAGCATTATGCTGTAATACTTAAGAATTAGCTCAAATAGTAGTTCTTCAAGGTAATGAGGTTGATTAGAGGATTTAGTTTGTTGTTTTTTATAAACCGTAAGGGTGTAGTTTCAAAAAATCTTTAATTTATCACAGTCTTTTCTAGCACAATCATAAATAAAAAAAATTAAACGCACAAATATAAATCAACTCTGAAATTTGGTTACGTAGTTTTGCACACTTTGCCTACATCTGCGAGGCCCTCACCTAGCTTAATTCTTTCACTAACGACAATAGTTTTATACAAGGCTTCACTGAGCTGACACCACTCAACCCTTGACACTATCCCTTGTCCTCACTACCCGTGAACGAATTCACACTCAATAACACAACCGACTCATGTGAACTTCAACAGAGAATTTTTCTCAACAATCTTTTAACGAAAGAACACTAAATAAATAGCTCAAGTGGTTAAACAAAAATTCAACATAAATAAGAACACTTGAGAAAGAAAAGAAAAACAACTTCCGGATAGGTTCAGCTCCACTGAAATAGGTCTGAAAGTTGTCACCACATACTATGGGTTGATTCACATAAATAGCAGTATTAACTCACAATTGCATCAAGAAGACATCAAGTATAACAACCCATGTAAACAAGCCTTCACACAAAATCCAGCAAATCCCACACCACGATTAACCTTGGCAGAAATCACAGACAATATACAGAGCAACCCAGCCGTGAGCCATATAATGAAAACCAACACCCAGTCGTTACCACTCCAAGATGTCGCACCCACTAAGAAAACAATCAACAACTGTTGCAGCCCAAGATGAAATTATATCAAAACAGAGATCCCCACGTTAGTGCTTTCATACACTGTGTTTCAATCACCAGAACAAATAGACTATGTCCTCACTTGACACACACCTACGACCAACCCACACTTGGCAAAGACAAAGTCACCCCACGTTAGTGCTTTCATGCTCTATATTTCAATCACCAGAAAAAATAGACCATGGCCTCACTTGACACGCACCTCTCTAACTTCAGTAATTATGAAATATCCCTTAAATCACCAAAATAATCAGATCAAAGCCTCACTTTTTCACACACACCCTTGCAGCCAATACCCGAAAAAATCAATCAACAGATCACATGTGTGAGGAATCTAGAAAAGCAGTTCACGCACATAGGGGTTGAGACTTGGAATCACACACATAAGGACATCTTAAGCAATCTTACAAAATTCTTCAATAATCCAACGTGATCTCCACACACTCCCAATAATAATAGACTTCTATTTCTTTTCAAGTCTTATCCAAGAATCTGATTCAAATAAGAAATGTTACTTATTTACACCTCATCTTAATTTGGATTTTAATCATTATCTTGAAGATACAATAATCAAAAATGCCAAAATTAAATAATGAGAAATATAACAAATATCTTAACAATCTCCCCCTTTTTGACATTTTTGTCACAAATAAGAAACTCCCTTTAAATAACATAATCGAATATATAAGTATTAAAGTCACAATACTCCCCCTTAATCCAACATCAAGTTCCAAAGAACATCCATCAAATTCTTCATGTTCAATAAACATCCAAAAAAACAATAATGATGAGAAATATAACAAATATCTTAACAATCTCCCCATTTTTGTCATTTTTGTCACAAATAAGAAACTCCCCTTGAATAACATAATCGAATATATAAGTATTGAAGTCACAATACTGCCCCTTAATCCAACATTAAGTTCCAAAAAACATCCATCAAATTCTTCATGTTCAAGAAACATCCAATCATCCAAATTTCTCCCCCATTGGGACAAAAAGATGCTAAAAAGCATGACTAATAGTTATGGGGATACCTTGAGATCTTCCCCTGAATGGAACCTTCACCAAAAACAATTTGATATCTCCCCCTTGGGACAAAACAATGTCAAAACAAGAATGTCTTTAATACGATCAATCTCAGTAAATAAAGAAGCATACAAATCAGCAATCAGTGCAGCGGTAGAATTATAAGCATACCAAAATGACAATTTGTCACTAGTTAAAACACTCTCTAAAGTATCATTACTCACATCAAAGTCATCCGCATACGACTTATTAAATTCAAAAATCCTATCATCAAGCATAGCCTCATGTACACATCAATCAACTGAACCTTAGAAAACCTATGAATAAAAACTTAGAAAGCCTAAATGATATCTCCTTCAAACCTCTTTTTTATTTTTTTTGTTTTAGTAAATAACACCAAACTATATTTAGAAAATGTAAACCACACAATCTCTGTGCCTCTTGAAGAAATTCAAACCTGGGCTTATTCCTTGTCACATTATCTTGGTCATCAATTGTCTGGTTTATTTTTTCATCTGAAGCAACTAACTTATCCTCAGTCTGAGCAGTTTCTTCAAAAGCTTAACTAACTGTGTATCTGGACAATTTCTTGTTTTTCCTTCACTACGTCTTTGTGCTTGTACTTGACCCTTTCTAACCCAAGAGTGCTTCGATAACATGGGTTGCTGCTAGAAATTTAATGAAGAGTGTCTAGATTTATGGTTTTGACTTATTTGAAATATCATTGTAATAACTTGTAGCATTTTCGTCTTATGTGCCCAATTACTCCACAAAAGTGACATGTAGGTACGAATCTCCGATTCTTCCTCAAGATTTCTTCTTGGACAGATTTGGTTGCATTATTTTTTCCCATCATTCACCTTAGAGAATTCACCTTTGTAGCCAATGCCTTGAAGATCCCCTTTAATCTTACCAATTTTCAGCAATTGTTCTAATTTTTCTATATCTCCATTTAGCATTCTTATTCCTTTTTTTGTACTGACCAACTTCAATTTTGTTTCACTAAGCTCATCTAACGTAGACAACAACTTCTTCTCTAGATCTTGAATGATGTTTTTTATGGAAGAGTTTTCCTCCTTCAACTTCTCATTTTTCTTACATGTTTGGACCTATTTAGTATACATTAACTCATAGGCTTTATAAATACCTTCCTTTTTATCATCTAAAGTATTTTCATCACTGTCATAATCTGATATTGAACTTAAGCTGATTCTTCTGCGTTTTTCCCATTATTTTCTAATTTACTCACGTTTTCGTTATCGGTTAGTTCCTTCTTGGTTGTTGTAAAGCAAGTAACTGGACTTTTACTGTATAAAGCAACTAACGGAGCACTATTTATAGCTTCTTCTTCATTAGCATACTCATTTCTGGATTCACTCTCACTCCAAGTGCTTATATAATACTTCCCTTTTCTCTTCTTCAAGGTGTTAACACATTCTGCTTGCACATGTCTGAAGCCTTGACACTCATGATATTGAATTTTCTTCCCTTTTCTTTCATCCTTTTAACTTTTCCCTTTTTTTTTGAAATTATTATTTGATGAGCTTCTACCGCTTTGCCTAAAATCGGATATATCCTTCTTCACTTTCTTTAATCACTTACTGAAATTTCTTGTCAATAACTTCATATCCTCATTCTCATCATATTCATCTTTGAAGTCATTCACAACTGTACCAATCTCGGCTTGCAATGGCAATCCTGTGTTCCTCTCTTGTTTGTCCCTTAACAAATTGGTAAGAATTGCAATTACCTTATCTAATGACAATTCATTGTTATCATGAGCTTCCTCGATTGTTGCAATTTTCGGTATGAACCTCGGAGGCAATGATCTTAATGTCTTCTTAACCAGTTTCAGGTTAGAGTACTTCTTCCTGAGTTGATGTGCTTAGTTTGCTATGTCACACAATCTCTCATGGAAGTCTCTAATAGTTTCACTTTCTTCCATTCTCAACTCTTCAAATCTCACAACCAACATCTGAAGTTTTAAAGCTATCACAGATTTTGATCCCTCATTTATAGTTTGTAAAGTGTCCCACGCTTCTTTCACCAATTCACAGGCTGATATCATAGCAAAGTGACTTTCATCAACTGCACTGAAGATGGTGTGCAAGGCTGGAGAATTTCCAAGCGCTCTCTCTTCTTCAGCCCTTGTCCACTTAGATGCATCTTTAAGCACTGCTTCTCCCTTTTTATCGGTCGTCATTGGATGTGCACAACCCTTTAAAATTGTGTTCCACACTTTTGTTCCTTGTTCCTGAATGAATACTTTCATTCGTAATTTCCACGTAGGATAATTTAAACCATCCAATAACGGTGGCCTAGTAATCGATACACCTTCTCTTGTAGCTATATTTATGAAATGTGGACCTACACTAACTTGTTATACCAAGTTCTGATTCGGTGACCTCACTCTGATACTAATTGATAAACTGTAAGGGTGCAGTTTCACAAAATCTTCAATTTACTGCAGTCGTTTCTAGCACAATCAAAAACTAAAAAAAATTAAACGCATAAATATAAATCAACAACAAAATTTGGTAACACAGTTCGGCATACCTTGCCTACATCTGCGAGGCCCTCACCCAGCTTAATTCTTTCACTAACGATAATAGTTTTATACAAGGCTTTACTGAGTCGACACCACTTAACCCTTGACACTATCCCTCTTCCTTACTATCTGTGAAAGAATTTCACACCCAATAACACAACCGACTCTTGTTAACCTCAACAGAGGTTTTTTCTTAACAATCTTCTAATAAAAGAACAATAAATAAATAACTCAATTGGTTAAATAAAAATTCAAAATAAATAAGAACATTTGAGAAAGAAAAGAAGAACAACTTCCCAATAGTTTCAGCTCCACTGAAACAGGATAGAAAGTTGTCACCACACAATATGGGCTGATTCACGCAAATAGCAGTATTAGCTCACAACTGTAGCAAAAAGACATCAAGTATGACAGCTCACGCAAACAAGCCTTCACACAAAATCCAGCAAATCCCACACTACAATTAACCTTGGTAGAAATCACACTATGCAGAGCAACCCAGTCGTAAGCCAAGCAACAAAAATCAACACCCAGTCGTTACCATTCAAAGATGTCACACCCACTAAGAAAACAATCAACAACCGTTGCAGCCCAAGATGAAATTATATCAACATAGAGATCCCCATGTTAGTGATTTCATGCACCTTCAATCACCAGAACAAATAGACCATGACCTCACTTAACATACACCTGCAACTAACCCACACTTGGCAAAGACAAAGTCACCCCTCGTTAATGCTTTCATGCACTGTGTTTCAATCGCCAAAACAAATAGGCCATGGCCTCACTTGACACACACCTCTCTAACTTCATCAATTACACAATATCCCTTCAATCACCAAAATAATCAGATCAAAGCCTCACTTTTTCATACACACCCTTGCAACCAACACCCAAAAGAAGCAATCACCAGATCACACATGTGAGGAGTCCAGAAAAGCAGTTAACGCACATAGGGTGTTGAGACTTGGAATTACACATGCAAGGACATCTCAAGTAATCTTACGAAATTCTTTAATAATCCAATATGATCTTCATACACTTCCAATAATAATAGACTTCCATTTCACTTTAAGTCTTATCCAAGAATCTAATTCAAATAAGAAGTGATACTTATTTACACCTCATCTTAATTTGGATTTTAATCATTATCTTGAAGATCCAATAATCAAAAATTCCAAAATTAAATAATGAGAAATTTAACAAATATCTTAACAGTTTTCCTGGTTGTAATTTTGTGTTGGGTTGAAATTTCTGAAAATTTCATCTTTGGCAATAGAGGGATGCGTTCTAAGCTTGATTTGATGTCATACAAGTTGATTTCTTTAACTTACCTAGTTGAATGAGACTATGACAGAGAGGCTAAATATTGTTATTGTAACTTGAAAGCACCTAGATGGAATTCATGGACTGATGAAAATCTAGGAAGAAGGTGTTATTGTTGTCGAACCTTTCTGGTAATTTTGGTACATTTTTATGTTGTTTTAGCTATATATGTTCATATATTTCATTGATGTATTGTTTTTTCTTTGATGTTAGAGTGAAAATGTTTGTGGATTTCATGAATGGCATGATCAAAGATTTTATCCAAAAGCAAGACAGATTATTTTAGAACTGAAAAACAGAGAGAAGACATTATATTATCAAAGTAATCTATTGAAGGATGAAGTGGCAGAGTTAAGAGATAATGTAGTAGACATTTTGCAAGTTGAAAGGATTACAGAAAATTTGAAGTTGAAGAATGAGTTAGTTGCCACAAGGACTAGTAATGAAACATATTCAACAAAGTGTTGGAAATTTGTTGATTGTTTAAGTTTGTGTTTAGTAGTTTTGCTTATGTTTGTTAGTCTAAACAATGAAAGCTATATAGGCAATAGTTGTACCTTTAAAGCCTTACCTAGAAATGGTTTGATGTACTAGAACAACGTGTAAATGTAATTCACCTAACCTGATGCTGGAAAATGCAATTGTTAGATGTTTCAACGTCTGCTGTAATACTAATTTGATGTTCTAGCCTAAACAGGTTTCATGTTTTATGTATTAGCCTAAACATGTTTGATGTTTCAACTTGTGGTAAGGAAGATTAGTGACAAAATAGGATCTTTAATCATTGGAGATGGAGTATTGGTTAGTAGTCAAAAGGATTTAAAAGAGGCAGCAATTGGCGACTCTAACAAATGTCATCCATACTTTACCTCCATTAATTAACACAACTGTTAAGTTGTTTTATAAGTCATCAAATTATTGATAATAAGACAGATGTTTAATAGACCTATAATTCCAATTCTTTGTATTAACAACGTATATGTTCTACCATTCATGAACTTCAATGAAAATGAAAAAGCTTAAAAGAAATGCAATTCACACTTATTGGTTTATGATTATATACTACATAAAATGGCTTCTTAATGATCTGATCTCAATTCAAGACTAAACGATGAAAATAAAGGGGACCAACACTTTACTATAAAAAGCTTATCATCTCTTACAGGCCACAGACTTTAAGCTTTCCCTAAAAACTACAAAACATTGCAAAGAATATGACAATTCCGACTAAGCTTCCATCACCCTCGGTAACCCATTCATGAACTTCAAAAAAAGGGAAAAAAACATAAAAGAAATGCAATTCAAACATACATTGGTACTCATTGCATTCATTGCTTAATATCTATTGTGGTTCAATACACAAATATCATAAAATTGTTCAGTTCACTAACAATTAAATGTCAAGTTTACATTTTGTTCTTTCCCTTTGAAGATGCAGTTTGACTTTCTTGGCTTGGATTCATATGCACAGTAACAACCTCCTTCATCTTTATTGATTTCTGCCTAAGGTTTAGTAATCTCTGACTTCTCCTTCCAGGATGGAGATAAAATGCAAACATTATTAAGCTGTATGAATTAATTAATGTTTAGTAAGAATGTAAATATTTAACACGAACATTTAGCATCTACAACCCTATGGTTTCATTTGTGTATATCCCCATTCCTTCCATCCGTTTCTTGAACTTCCTACTTGCTTCTTGTTGAAGAGAAGAGTATGTGACAAGCCTTTTTCCTATAATTTTTGTTGGAGAATTTGGACTACATCTGCCAACACCAAACATCCTCAATCTGCTTCCATCATCTACAACACCATAACCATACCCTCTTCTTCCTTTGGTTTGGTTTTTGGTGGTGGCCTTTGAAGATATACATATATTTGTTGTTTCTGAAGCACCTCCAAGTGTTGGGAGAAGAAATGAGGTTGTTGCATTTGCACTTCCACATACATGAACAGTACTTGAGGCGTTGCCAGTACCTGAAGCAGTTGTGACACCAGCAGATACAAACACAGCAGCAGAGGTAAAGGCAGAGGCATTTGCTCTTATTTTACCTTTCTTTCCCCTTTTAGCATTGTTAGATGTAGATTTGGAGGCATTTACTAGGATGTCAGTGTTATTTTGAACTGTGGATATGTTTTCTAGGATTGAATGTGAGTTCGTTGTATTTTGCTCCATATGGAAATGAGTTGACTGGTTTGGGTTTGGATTTTGAAACTGGGCTAGAACTTGCCATTGATAACAGTGAGAATGGAATTAAAAAACCTAAAAGACTACCACTACTATGGAAAAGAATCTTAGTTATACCATCAAAAAGGATAAAGCAATTGAGAAATGACCTTTCAACCCTTCTAATGATAGCCTCTTTTGTTATGTCCTTTTGTATAGCAGTGGCTGCATGTAATGATCATACTCCTCCTAGACACGTGGTTAGCAATTTGCTTTTTGTTTACTTTTGTATTCTTTTAAAGCTCATTAATGCCCTTTTTTCTAGCTGTTTTGGGCTTACTAGGACCTTGTTTGAATTTTAGTGGCCTAATAGTTTCTTCATTACTAATGGGATAATCTTTCATACTAGGCATCGGTTGAATTGCCTTCCCATATGCTTTGACATATTCAGTCTTCCATAACCAACTAGAAGTGTACTCTTCAATATTAACCCTATTGTCTCTAATAGCACATATGGCATGTGCACAAGGAATGCTAGAGAGGGTATATCTCTTACAATAACATATTTTGTTCTGTCCATAATCAATATCATACCCTCCTTCTCCATTATGATGTACTGAACAATGTTGAGCAATCATGACACTCTTCTTAATTGCTTCCCATATTCTTGCCCCTAAATTTCCCTTCCACTTAGCAGCTTCCTTCCTTTTTTTCACAATTCTTTTCATCAATTCTCTTCTAATATGCTCAAACAACGCTAAAACTAACATTTTCCTTATATCAACCAAATTTTTATTGAAGGCCTCACATAAGTTATTGTCAACCAACTCAATCATTAAATCTTCCTTCTAGAAAGCCCTGGCACCATTATTGAACTGGTGTATAACTCTCAATATCTTATGTTGTCCTTTGCTTCTTGGCTCTAAGCTTATCTAAATTTTCTTCATATTCCCTTACTGTGAAGGATTTTGCAATTTTCCAAACGTGCTCCTTCATCTCTTCCCCTTTATGTCCTCTTTCATGCCAATTCACATAAACATGTCTAGCACAAAACCTATGCTTAGCATCTGGACATAAATCGACAATGGCTTTATCAAGTCCCTGCAAGGGAAAACATAACTATTTCAATAGGCATATGGACACAAATCTACATATTCATAACAGTTACAATCTCAATGAAAGTAAAAATAAGATTGATGTGAAACTTTTACCTTTTGTTGGTCAGTCATTATAGTCCAACCAATTCTAGAGCCCAAGTGAGGTAAATCTGCTTTTAGCCATTCAATGAACCACTTCCAGGTGACTATCGACTTAACTTCAACCATAACGTAATAGGAAATATTTGATTTTTTCCATCTCTTTCCACAGCACATAGAAGTTCACCTTTAGTTCTGGTTTTTTGCCAACATCCATCTAGGCCAAGAAAATGCCTGCATCCATGCCTAAACCCATGTTTAATAGCTTCTAAACAAATGTACATTCTTTCAAATACAGGTGGAGATGTTGGAATTTGCCGAGATACTATCAATGTAACAGTGCTTCTTGGGTTGGTCTACCTAATCACTTCAGCATAAGACCAAAGCTGCCTAAACTCCTCTTTAATGTTGATCACAACACTGTCTACTATTTTTTTCTTTGCTCTTCTCACCATACTCATAGACACTTAAATACCTAAACAATCCTTAACGTAAAATTTGATATCATCATTCTTCAAAAATGACTCGTTTTTAAGCTGATCCTTCAATAAGTCAGATAAGATGCTGGTGTTCATCCTAGGATTTGTATATACCCTATTACAATCATGATTGTTCCCGAATTTTCTAACTTGAAATGACTGCAGTTTCTTATCAAATGTTCTATATATATACTAAGGGCAGTTCTCTATCCTACATTTACCTTGGATAAACTTAGGTTTATTTTTGGTAAACATAATAGCCCTCTTTGTTTTGATGGACAACAAACTCACTGCACACTTAAATTGTAAATGATTAAAAAAATCATCCCTACTTTAATGTAAGGCCCAGCTACATTTTCATCATAAACAAGGCATTTCCTTTTCCTTCTAGTAGCATCATCAACCCTATTATCTACATCACTAAAACGTTCTCCATATTCATCACTATCATAATATTCAAATAAAACTACCTCATCTTTATCATCTGCATCAGCTTCATCTGGTCCATTACCATGATCTTCATCCGGACCATTTCTTTTATCTCCTTACTCTAAATCCTCTTCATCATCTTCATCCGAACCATTACCTTCATCTCTTTGCTCTAAATCCTCTTCATCATCTTCAACCTTTTCAACCACCATATTTATATCATCTTCATTCTCCATATCTGCATCATTTTCATCTTCCACGTTTGACACATCGTCTAAATTATCTACATTACCTCTAAACCCTTCATTATTAACATCCTTATCATTATCTTCAACTACATTACCATGATTAATCTCGTTACATTCATCCTTAATCACTTCAACAGGGGTATCCACACCATGTTCAATATAAATATCAATGCCACCTGTACCAATTATCTAACTAACCATATATAACACACTAGCATCATCTTATACAACCCTCAAACCATTACATGGTTCAAAACCAGGCATAAGATAAAATATCTTTTTCACATTGTTATACCCACTTCTCTTACATACATCAACCAGTTCAAAATAGCTGAATAAGTTAGGATCAAATTGAATTTCATCCACTAAACCACCCTCATACCAAACATTATCACCCACATTAATGAAAAATCCCATATGGTGAAACCTCAGAGTTACCTCACAAATGTCATTTTTCCAAACCGAAATGACCAACTCCAGTAAAACAAAGAGACTTAGTCAGAATGTTGAAAATAAAAAGTGAAGTGAAAGTGAGAAATTGAAGCCTAGCATAGCACGTGATGCTTAACATATTCATAACAATTCTATCAACCAACTAATTCAGAATGGTGAAAGGTGATTAAAAAATTGAAGTGAAAGTGACAAATTGAAGCACAACACAACACATGAAAGTTAGTGGCATTTCCTACTAACCTCATATATATATATATATATATGAGGTTAGTAGGAACTTACTAAGTTTTATTAGTTAAGGTACGTGGCGTTGTTTATACTTGTGAATCAATAAACATATTCTCGTTGTGGCTCCTAGGCTCGTGAAAATTTTCACCTATAAGCCTCATGGGAGCTGCATCACTGATTTCCAGCCTATATACCTACCTAATGGTTTATTATGCCTCAATGTTTCAAAAATATCCACACTAAATGCAATCCCTATTCAATTCAATTGTTACATTAACTTTAAGTTACTAGTAATTAGAGTCTTTCAGATTTAAGTTACTACTTGAATGTTAAATCAAAACTTTATGTTATCATCAATGATACTCAGAGTATTGCAAACAACAACATAAAAGCAATACATCATTTGCAATTAAAAAAAAATCCTCATACCACAAATACTCCTAGTAGTAAAGCAAAACATATTGGAGATGTTAGTTAGACGACTTACCTGGATGGGTGGACAACCGCAATCTACAAAGAAGGAGGACATCGGACGATTATGGGCACTCTTCAACACAAAATACAGCCTGTAAATAATAGAAACAAACAAATGATCTAAGATATTAAATCAAGTGAAGTGGAGGTTTCTGATACTAACTTGTGGTTAAGTTCTGAATGATACTTGGAGAATGATCTAAGAACTAAGGATTATTTTGCTTTGTAGAAATTCATTCGACCAATCATCAGTGGCCAAAACCCATCTACATTTTTTCTTATATGCCAATTTTCAATTTTTTTAATTCCTCCAAGTAAAGAAATTTTCTTTATACTTTATGTCAATAGCTTCTATGTGATTAGCACAATCCTAAAATCTTCATTGAATTACTTTAAAAATATGTTCCCTTCAGATTAAGAGTATAGGGGAGCACTATATTAAAGCTTCATTTAGAATAATTTATAGAGAGTCAATTCAATAATATAACTATGATTTTTTACTATAAGGAATTTCTTTAGAATGCATAATTGGACTTATAAAAGAAGTAGAAAAAAACTTAATCCTCTCTTGAAGCAAGTTTATTGAGATATGAATAATTTAATCCATAAACAAAATGTTTGAAACCTTAATTTTATTTGGATCATGGGCAATGACTATACATCCATATGGTTTGTATATATACATAAAGATGTAAGAGTAACTCTAAAAAGGATTATTTCTCTATATGATCACATTTCATTTCCTTCTTACTTCATGTTTTCTTTTTCCTTTTTCCCTAACAATGTTTCTTCCCTTAATAAAACCCTCAATTGAAATAAAGGACTACATGTTAGACTTATGCACCAACAATGTTGGAAATTAATCAATAAGTCACCCGTAAAAAGTTAACAGTTTGTTTCTTTAAAATGAATATTTTTTCTAATTTTTAGTAACCAAACTATAGTCGCAAGTGTCACTTATTAACTTTTCCTATACTAGAACAACCACTTAACATTTAAAGAAAAAAGAAAGTAGGAGGGCAACAGTTTTTATCTAAAGCATCAAATTAAGATTTAGTGGGACCAACTACTTTTTTATAGTGCTCTGATTGGTAGGAAAGATGAATTTTTCTACTTTAGCAAGTACATCTTTTAGTTAGGTACTTTATAAACCAATACACAAGTTAGAGTGACACTATAGTAGGCTTCAGTTCACCTATTCTGAGCTACTTAAAAACAAATAAAGTCATTAGATTAACACTAGTAAACATAAACAATTAATAACATTAGAAGCGCTAAAATGGCGGAATCATAAAACTCCCAAGATCCTTTATCTTTATAAGTAATTAGTCATGCAAGTTACTCTACACTCCTTGGTTAAAGGAACCATAGCATAATCCTCAAGTCTATTTTTTTAAAGATAATCTTCATCAAAAACTTGGTATATGAAGGGTATATTAATGTGCAACTTCTTAAAAATATTTCGTACTTGAAGTTTTATATTATTTTCTTTAACATCTGAGGTTACAAAATGGGTAGCTTCTGGGGTTTGCCATCTCATTCATACTACCTTCCTCAGACTACTCTAACATTTGCACTTTCTTCTTTTTATTGCTTTAACCTCAGACTTCTCATAATCAAATATTTTACCACTCTGATGTTTAATGGCTAATACTTAATTTTAGGACTTACCTTAGTTTCAAGACATGATGCATGAACCAGGCAAGCCATCCCCTTCAATGAAGATTGGAGTGTGGATCAAGCGACGGTAAAGATGCATCAACCAGGTAAGTCAACCCCTTCAATGAAGGAAGAAGTGTGGATCGGGTGACAATTTTGATGCGTGACACAAATCGACAAGACAATCCTTTCACAAAGACTAGAGGGCAGATTGGCCAACAGTGAAGATGCGTCAAAAAGGGAAGACGGTGGGAATTTAAGATTCTCTGTAACTTTTACTGTTAGGGTTTCTCTTTTTTTACTTTATCAATTTTACAAAATTTAAGGTTAAAACTTAAAACCATGCAAACTTAAAACCGCACAAGCTTTTACTCTTTTAAATGTGACATTTAAAAAAATAGTAACGGTACCACGTTGTACATTGTAACAGCCCATGTAAACCATGCCCTAATTTCTATCCAAAAAAGTCTTAATTTGAACAGACTCGTGAAATTTTAGCCTTTCTTTGAGCAAGTTACAAGTTTAAGTCCCAAACTGATCAAACTCAAAAAGGTTGAGCCCCAATTTGGGCTTTTAGCCTAAAATCAAATCTTTTGTTGATGTTAATAATTAATGTTGTTATTAATAAGGAATTATGAAATTATTTATAATAGTTCATTTATGTTTTAAATATGTAAAATATGTAAAATATGTGAAAATATTAATAGCAATAAAGAGATAGTTATTATTTCAAATTTATACATTATAATTTTTTTAGACATGTTTGATGTAAAATTAAAAATTTTATAGCATAATATATTGATGGACCAATTTGTAATTTTATAAAATATGAATAGTACCAATACCGTACCGTACCAAAACCAAATTCAATATCGAGTTTGGTACATTATTCATAGAATCGGTTCCACTAGTATGCACAATGAGAAATCTTCTTTTAGATATTAAAAGTGTTGACTATTCTTCTAGGGTAGTAAAATGTCTTATCATGATAATATGTATTTATGCCTACTATGAATAAAGACTTGATGGAATACTTCTTTAAGGCGTAAAGAGGTATGAGTACGTTTCTATGTCATTATCGAAGCTATAACTATTCTTTCTTTGAAAGTATTTAATTGTATCTCTATGTTTGTGAGAGTGTTTATATATATAAGGTTCATTTATATATATATATATAAGATTCGTTTTTTGGGAGGTGCCTCTATGGGTGTATCATTCTCATTTACTACCTTAGGAAAAGGCACTTCACCATACATATATTCTCCCTTAATAAATAGTTTTGGTGATTAGTGCACTCCCACAAGTATAGCCAATTTTATGCTTATTATTAGAATTCTTTTGTCCTCTTAGCATATTTTCTAGTTTTTCACTGCCTTCACTAAATTTGGATAATGAATCATTGAGAACATTAATCTCCATTTTTAATGTCTTGTTTTCATGCTTTAATACATCTAATGTATAATTATCACCAATGATCATAATTTTAGATGCTTTAATGATATGCAATTCACTTTGCATCTTTTCATTGTTATTAATGCATTCATCAAACTATTTTTAAACTTCCTTAAGTTTGGAGGACAATCTTCTTTAGCTATAAAGCAAATGTGAGCTATCTCACCTTTCGAATACTCATTTTTAGATTCACTTATGTCATCCCAAGTTAAGGCTTTAAATGCTTTCCTTTTGTTTATATCATTTTTCTTCTTCTTATAATTTCTTTCATACTTATCATTATCTTTAAGTAGAGGACATTATGACTTCATATGTTCAGGTCTTCAACATCAAAATAGGTAATGTTAGAGGATTTACATTTTGAATCACTTATACCTTCTTTGAATTCTTTGAATTTAGAGTTTGTTCTCTTTAAAAACCTCTTGAATTTTTTGTGATAAAGGCTGCATCTTCATCATCACTTCCACTTGTAGATGTCTCTTCCTTTCTTGAGTGTTTGAATTCTAAATCCTCTTCTTCAGAAGCATTATTTCTTCTTGCATCTTTTGAAGTCTCATTTCATATATTAGAAAAGATCCAATTACTCCTTCATTGATAGTCTCATCAAATCACTGGCTTCTTATACAACCATTAATTTAGCTTCTTATGTCCTCGGAAGTGATCTAAACAATTTTCTTACCATTTAAGTATGATTATGGATCTTTCCAAGACCTTTAAGAGCGTTAATAATACCAATAAATTTTATGTACATACTAAATATGCTTTCATCATGCTTCATTTAAAACAATTTATATTTGTGGGTTAATATGTTGTTTTTACCCTCCTTAACTTGATTTATGCCCTTATGCATGATTTCTAATTTATGCCAACTTTTATAATTCATTTCTTATAAACACTTTATTGAATCTATTTCTTTCTAATGTATAAAATAAAATGAATATAGGCCTATTGGTCAAGGAAATTAATCTCTTATCTTGATGTTCCAATTCTTCCTTTAGATTGAGGACAATTCTATTATCTACAATTTTTATAAGTGTAAAGGGACCATTTGAAACTATTTCCTATAGGTCTACACTTTTAGTAATTAAGAAATTTTTTAATCTTTTTTAAATAGAGATAGTCATTTTCATTATTAAAAAAAGGGGGTGCTCTATTAATGATTTGTCGCTTTTGGTTAAACGATGATGATGACACTCCTAAATATTTCATTCTGAGTTTTTCCATAAGATTTTGTTTAAAATGCTAGCTTAATAGATATGCTTTGATATCACTTGTTAGTCACTAATGGTACTTTAGAAGGATGTGAATTGAGTGTTGATAAATTTTAAACAAAAATATTTACTGACTTGGTGCATTAATAAGTACAGTTTATAAAATAAGAAAATATGATACAAAATAAAAAATTTTACCAACACACTTAAGCAATAATATAAAAAAGGTAAGAAAAGAGAAATGAAAATCGATTTATAATGGTTTGATAAATATCCTTTGCCTATGTCCATTTTCAAAACTTTTCTTAGAATTTCACTATAACTCTTCTTTGAAAGCGAAGAACTACTTTTCTTAGAATTCCACAATAACTCTTCTTTCAAAACGAAGAAATATCTCTATACAATCTTTTCTCTATAAAAAAATCATTTTTACGATCTTCCTTTATGGTGAAGAGGAACCTTGATGCCACTTACGACACCCCAAGTATAATATAAAAATCCCATCAAACGCTTACAATTAAAAATATTTCACTTTATCACTTTGACAATTCCAAAGAGGCTCATCCACATAAGTATGAGAAAATGATGCTTAAATGCTTGATAGACACTTAGAAAAATATGTATATGACATTTATAATAGCTAGTTACATAGCACTGGTCGACTAGTGTAGCATATTAGTAGATTGGTGTGAATTGAATACAGGACTTCACTAATCATTAAGATATTGATCGACTACTAGGGTATAGAGGGACACATTGCTTGACCAATTTGTCCTTTAGAGGGACATTGGTAGGTTAACCAATGTGTAAACAAATAACCATATTAAATGTTTAACCTATACTGGTTGACCTTTAACTTATATTGGTCAACCAATCCCCTAAAAATATGATTTTAGCAACTTCAAATGATCAAACTTAATTAGTATTTAATTATAATTAAAAACAACTTCTAAAATGTTTCCTAAAAGAGTGTTTAAAAAATCGAAAGGCTTTGTTTACAAACAAATGTTTTGATACCTCTTGATGAATAAAAATACTCATGTAATGAAGTAAGATGAAATATTTATACGCTCAGCTTATAAGATTCTCAAAGTGACTAGATGATATTATAATTAACATTACAAAATATAAAATGAAATTAATGTGTCTTGATCTTCTTTTGTTCTTGACTTGATCTTCACTTTGAAGATTGAAAATTTTAACTTTGCTAATTTTTTAAATCATCTTCTTGAAGCATCTTATTAAGTTATACATAGTATATCATGTTCTTATATAGCTTATCATCAAGATAACAAATTCATTAATAATATTTATGATTTATTATTATTGAAATATTGATTGGAACTTAAATTTATGAACTCTTTATTTTTATTTCTTTATATTATACTTGTATTATTTTATATTTTTTACTATATTTATTCAAATTTTAAATATCATTCATTTTAATAATTTCACAATATTTAAATTAAATTAAATTAATTAAAGGCCATTTAGTAAAAATTCAGTGCTTATTTTAATATTACAATGTTGTAATATTTGTTCAATTCTACCGAAGTTGTAATATTTACACTTCTAAGTGATAACAGCACATCTTCTAAATCTTTTTAGTTGTAATTACTTTAAATAACCTTATCCTTGTATCATCTTATCTTAGTTTAGATAACATCGGATTGATAACATCGTATACAATCTGATCATTTCGTTTCAATTGACTTAGTTACAAATTGATTCATCTTATCTTAATTAGTGTATAAATATAGCATACATTGTATAGCAATTTACATCAGAAAATTAATACACTATACTTTACTTTCAACCTTTCAAATTGTTTTTTCGTTCATGATATCAGAGCCTATCTGAACCATGTCCCATTTTTTTTGGTTCACCTTTACTACAATACACTTCAGCTTTACTGCATCGATCTACATAGAACATCGCAATGCAAACTATCACCACCTTACTATCGATTACCAACATCCCCAATTTTATTACAACAGTTTTCGACAACCATAACTATCTCATCTAGCGAAATCAAGTCAAAGCAATACTACTTGCATGTGACTTAAACCTGGTATAGTGACGAATCCATCACTTTACCACCCAAACACCATGCGTCAACCGATGACACTTCGTCATCTTCGACAAAATTTCTGGGATGGCAAAAATAGGACAAATTAGTCTACTGTTGTCTCACCGCAACACTTACCTCCACAGTTGCGTCTCTTTCTCTCGGATGTTACACTACTCAAAGTCTCTAGCCAGCACTCAAACATTTTCTTCAACTAACCACAACTCAGAAATCACTTCGTCGTCGTCTCCACACTACCAAAAAGGGCGATTCCACCATCATAGATTATATGAAGACCATTGCGACTACAACTAAATATTTGGCAGCAATAGGTGACCCTGTCTCGTTCGACGACCTGATTCTCTTCACCATCAACGGCCTTCCCTCTGAATATTGAATCCTTCGTCACCACAATGAAGAATCGCGAATCACCTCCTTCCTTCCCTGAGATGCGAGCCAAGTTGTTGCTTTACAAACGACGTCTGTTGTCCCTCTATCAAACTCCACTAGATGTTGCCTTCACTGCTCAATGCGGACGTCGCCCTTTTCCTCACAGTAGCAGCAGCAGACCATCCCCCAACCAGTGAAACGTGCGTCTAAAACAAAATGACCACAGTAGGTCTTCTTTTAGTCAACCCTGGGTCGGGCCATCTCATAATGTATTAGGCCTTGGCCAAACCCAACTCACCTAAACCCAGCGGCCCTATTCACCTCATCAGACCCACCATACCTAGCCCTCTCAACACTTCCACCAGCCCAGCCCCTATAGTCCAAATCAATTAAACCATTTAAACATATGTCACAATTCCACCTTCCAACCAAATCTAATTCCCGACCTCCAAAATGTCAAATCGGCAAAAAACTTCATCAGTGGCCACTATTTTTCATTTTTGCTACATTAAATCATGAAACAAATTTTCCAATCCTTCTTTTAACCCCTTCCAAAATTCAACCAGCCTTCTCTGCCTTATATAGTAATTCAGATTCATCCACCTCTTCTCCCAACAAAATTACTAAATAGTTTCCAAATATTGATGCTTCTTCTCGTATGATACCCAATAATAATATTTGGATAGATGAAGGAGCAAAAAATTTGAGAATTGATAAATGAGTTTTGGAGTTAAATGCTGTCAATCCATGTTCGTATGGAGTTTGAGTTTGTTCATTGTTATTCATGGTTTTAATTTGTTCAGAAATAACAGATAAATATAATTTGATAGCTTTATAGGATGATTTAATTAATTAGTTTCCTATGTGTTGAACTATATTTCATGTTAAGCTAATTTTAATAGTTGTTTTATATATCCTTTGTTGATCGAAAACCCCAAAGCTAAAACTAAGGTAATTGTTGTAGCAAGTTTAATAAGTGAGCTTTTGTTCACCATTCTATTGATGGTAAGTAATAATAAACAATCTAACAACTCGCCCGTTGTTTCTTTTTGCATAATTCGTTCCCATATACTTAAATGGCCTCTTTCTTGTTAACATAATAAGTCAATTTCACAAATTAGACTCAGAGTTTCTGATTTCGTACTATACCGGCCGAAAATCGGTACGAAATCTTCAACGTCGGTACCGGCCGCACATCCCGGCCGGTACCGGTGTTTACCGATCGGTACCGTAAGTTTTGGAAATTGCAAGGTAATTACCCACGACTCCC
>JAOQML010117761.1:0-21995 GCA_027568935.1 Erythroxylum urbanii
CGAACAATCAATTGTTCGAAATCATCAATGTTGCAATTATATCATTATCTAATCAATATAGAAAAAAATCAAGTTTAATCAAAATATTATGAACAAATCGAGGCTACACATCTAGGTTACTCACAAATGTCTCCAAAAAGCTATTGCCTTAAAGTTTCCACAACGTCTGGGTGATGGCGCTCAATATGCTCCTCTATAACATAAAATACAGACACATATCAAATTTTGCCAATTATGAATTCATTTACGCACATTCATAAATACTAAACACGTGCAATGCATATTCATGAAAAAATCTTGGTTCCTTAACATTATTCTTATCACAAAACTCATTCATATATCAATACACAATTAATCAATTCAGATTTGTCTAAACAAATATACTTTTGGCTCCACTTTACATGATTATTATCATCAAAAAATTGAAGTCATTTGATAGCACTTTCTTCTAGAAAATTGTTCTCCCATGTCTTAAGTTTCCAATGACACCAAAATCATCCAATTTGAATTAGTATTCTATGAGTTATCCTCACAATACTACAGATTGAGTACATATAAAACTTTGGCTTGTACATGATCATGCTGTCAAATTGTACAACTCATATCTCTCAACTCACTTATCCAAAAATTACAAAATTTATACCAATTGAAAGATAGGACAATAGTTTACAACTTTTGCTTAGAGACCTTTGTCTAATTTGACCTCTATCAATATAGTTTATTCAATAACCACAGGAAATGATTTCTATCTCAGGTAGTTCTACAGCCTCAGTCATGACTTAATTTCAAGCCATATTTTGAAATACTTAGATATAGAATTAAAAGTTGACTTCTTCAAGAAAGTTGTAACCAATTGTCTCTAATTCAATCTAAATCAAGAATAAACTCATTTAGAAATATACAGAACACAATATAGCTAAAATACCAAAGCATGATCAGTGAAATCATTCCAGTTAACAATATTCCAGCACACTCATATTTTCATCCTAAATTTATCACTCATTATTTTCCAAATGGATTCGAATGTTCATAAATTTTAGTAAAGATAAATAAAAATGTGTTATGAGTCTATTGGTTCAAGTCTCATGTCATTTGGATGTCAGGAGAAGAAGTTATAACAAAAGAAACAAAGGATGTTTAGAGAAAACACTACAGCTAACATATTCTAGCAATTCTTCTTCACCAATATCACATGCATTTCAGTCCAATTTAAATATCATTCTCAAACCATTTAACATTCTTTAATGTTCATATTGTTACTTACATATTTAACTCTAATTCTAGCTTATAAATGAAGCCAATTGATCTAGTACTCTAAAGATCCAACTATATTAGCCCTTTCAAGCCACCAAACCCAACTTCATGATCAAGGTGGAACTAAGATGATCTTCACACCATAAAGACAACAGCATAAAGGATAACATGAAGTAGCTCCCTTAATGACTAATTCGACAAAAGACCTCATGTGATATTGATGCAGAAATTCAGAACATGGCAAGGATGATTTCGGTGGAGAAAACAAAGTGAGGGCTGCAGAAATTTCTTTATAAGAACGTGACACTTAAGCTATTAGGTGTCTCATTTATGCATTGACACATGTCTCCAATGCATTACTCCCATTTGCCCTCCATTTATGCTACCAATTACAACACTTCCGTTAGGCCACTTGTCAACTTTTTAACAATTCCATTTGTCATCAACTTACCAGCCCATTTGTCACACAATGATTGATCCATGTTTTAATATTTTTCCTAGTCCAAAAATACTTCAAATTTTCAAAATACCTGAAATATTGCCAAAATTTCCAAATCATGTTTAATACACTCCAATTTAATTTTTAAGACAATAACATCCACAATTCCCATTAAAAATCAAATTTACCCGAAAAATGTCAATAAATGCATGTATAATCATTTTAATGTGCAAAAACAATATTCTCATGTATATGTATGCCACATCATGCATAAGTATAGATTATGTTTCCTAATTTCTCTTTAACCTCTTATAAACACTATTTTAACCTTATCATAAGTCACAGGATGTTACAATTCTCTCCTTCTAAAAGAAATTTCATCCTTAAAATTCTTACCTAATGGTTCGCCTGATGGTTTGAATAGTTGGGGATATTGTGTCCTCATATGATCCTCTATTTCCCATGTTGCTTCCTCAGTTGAGTGATTTCTCTAAAGGACTTTCACCAGTGGAATCACTATGTTTCTCAACTGCTTTGTCTTGTAACCGACTATTTTTATCAGCTCCTCAACATAACTAAGATTGCTATCAATCTCAATGTCTTGAGTCGGTAACACATGTATTAGATCAGATCTATATCTTCGTAACATGCTCACATGAAACACATTATGCAACTGAGACATTTTAGTAGGCAAAGCTAACTTGTATGCCAAAGGTCATATCCTCTCAAGGATCTTATAAGGACCAACGTATCTATGGCTCAACTTGCCCTTTTTATCAAACCTCAGCACACCTCGCCAAGGCGACACGCTCAGAAACACTTTGTCTCCTACACTGTATTCCATATTCTAACAATGCTTATCCATATAGCTCTTTTGTCTATCCTGAGCTGTTTTTATTCGACTCCTGATTAGTTTCACCTTATCTATGGTTTCTTCTATCAGTTCTGGACCTTCAACCATTCTTAAGCCCTCTTCATCCTAATACAGAGGCGATCACTACTTTTTTCCATACAACGCCTCATATAGTGCCATTCTGTTACTACTGTGATAATGATTGTTATAAGAAAATTCAATTAATGCTATATACTAATCCCATGCTCTTTGACACTCCAATACACATGCTCTGAGCATATCCTCAACAATTTGGATTGTTCTCTTACTCTATCCATCTATTTGAGGATGAAATGTTGTACTGAAGTTTAACCTTGTACCTATAGTTGATTGAAACTCATTCAAAATATTGATGTGAATCTGGGATCCCTATTCGATACAATGAACACCAAAACCCCATGTAACACTTCATTTACATACCTCCGGGCCAACTGGTCTAGAGAGTGATTCTCTCTCACTTGTAAGAAATGAGCTGACCTAGTTAATCGGCCCACTACAACCCATATCACATCATTTTTCCTCAGAGTCTTAAGCAATCCCATTATAAAATCTATAGTAATTCGTTCCCATTTCCACTTTGGAATAAGTAATGAATGTAACTTTCCAACTGGAGCCTGATGCTCAGCTTTGACCTACTGGCATGTGCTACATTTAGAAACATACTCCGCTACTTGCTTCTTCATTCTAGGCCACCAGAAATGTTGCCTTAGCGTGTGATATATCTTGTTAGTACCAGGATGCATAGCATAAGTGGCCATATATGCTTCCTCTAAAATTTCCTTCCTCGGATCATCCACATTAGGCACACATAATCTCTGTTTCAACTATAATGTCTCATTCTTTAATTCAAACTCAGACTCTGGATTCATCTTCACTTTCTCAATAAGCTTCATCATGTCAGGGTCCTTGCCTTGAACCTTCTTATTCTTTCATGTAACATGGCCCTCAGTTTTAATGTGGCTATTAATACATCATTACGCTCAAGATTTAACTCTACATTCAAAGTTCTCAATTGAATCAAGTGTGGTAATCTCGATAACTGAATCTAAGCTACATTAGTATTCGACTTTCTGCTTAAAGCATTAGCCACCACATTGGCCTTTCCCAAATGATATTCAATTATACAGTCGTATTCTTTCAATAACTCTACCCATCTCCTATGTCTCATTTTCAGTTCCTTCTGACTTAACAGATACCTCAAATTCTTGTGATTAGTATATATCTGGAATGTCTCTTTATATAGATAAAGTCTCCATATCTTTAGAGCAAAAATAATTGCAGCTAACTCTAATTCTCATACCAGATAGTTAATCTCATGAGACCTTATTTGTCTCGATGCATAGGCTATTACCTTGCCATTCTACATCAATACACATCCTAATCCTTGATGCGAAGCATCACTATATACCACATATCCACCAGTTCCTAATGGTATAGCTTAACACTGGTGCAGTAGTCACCCAATGTTTTAACTCCTCAAAACTCTTCTGACAATCATCATTCCATCTGATACATTCCTCGAAGCTGCCCAATTCATCACTGCTTCTATCTTCTTTAGATCTGCTTGTATGCCTTATCCAGATACTATATGACCCTAAAGTACTACTTGATATAACTAGAATTCACACTTACTGAATTTAGCATACTGTTGTTTCTTTCTTATAATCTGTAAAATCACTATCAGATGTTCATCATGTTCTTCTCTGCTCTTTGAATACACAAATATGTCATTAATGAATACAATTACAAATCTATCTAAGTAGGGCTAAAACACCTTATTCATTAAGGCCATAAATGCAACTGAGGCGTTAGTTAACCCAAACGGCATTACTAAAAAATCGAAATGCCTATACCTACTCCTAAATGCACTCTTCTGTACATCAACCTCTGCTATCTTTAACTAATAGTACCCAGATCTCAAATCTAACATGGTAAATACTTGAGTTCCTTGCAATTGACCAAATAAATCATCAATTCTAGGCAACGGGTACTTGTTCTTCACTGTTACCCGATTCAACTACCTGTAATCAATGCATAGCCTCAAAGTGCCATCTTTCTTATTCACAAATAAAATTGGAGCTCACCAAGGTGAAACACTAGGCCTAATAAAACATTTTTCTAGGAACTCTAATTGAGCCTTCAATTCCTTTAGTTCTTTAAGTGCCATCCTATATGGAGGAATGGATATAGAAGTAGCATTGGGAACTAAGTCAATCGTAAACTCCCTTTCTCGATTTGGAGGTAAACTAGACAATTCAGTAGGAAACACATCCTGGAAACCGCCTCCTTAGTTTAGTAGTTCATGATAGCCCTATGAGCAGTAAGCCAGTCCATGCCTAAAAGGACATCTATCTCCTGTAAGTGAAATATAATCAAGCTTAACTGTAATATAATCAAGTTTGCTTCCAATTCTACCTTATCAACTCTAATCAAACATCTCGTACAGATTTATCCAATTACTATGGTACTCCCTATCAATACACTCACCTCTAATCCCCATCTCAGTAACTCTTTATCACAATGCAACTTAAATGCTAGATGCAATGCAATAAATGAATACGTAGATCTAGGATCTAGTAATGCAAATGCTTCATGATTAAAGATAAGCAACGTATATGTAACAACATCCAGAGAATACTGAGCCTCCTACCTAGTCAAAGCATAAACTCTGGCCTGAGACTAGGGTTTGTCGCTCCAAACCTCAGTCTTGACAAAAGGACCTCCAGAACTCACTCTATCTCTGTCTCGGCCTCTCTGTCCAACCCCACTAGCTCGACTCTGCTAAAAAATAGTCTCACTCACTGATCCCCCTCTCATACCAGACTGGGCTCTAATTGTAGCAGGACAATCCTTAACCAGATGATTAAATGAACCGCATATAAGACAAGCTCCGGACAGTCTCCAGCACTCACCACTGTGCTTCTTCCTATAGTACTCATAATTGGGTATCTAACCTAAAACTGCACTTCTTCCACTACCAGACTGTACAAAACTACCCCTCTGTCTGAACCCCGACTGTCTTAATCCAACTAGTGGTCAAAATGGTCTATTCTGGTGCTTGCTAAACTTCTTGCCAAAACTACTATAAACTTCACTAAGTTTCTTCTTAGACTCTTGTCTATGTTCTCCCTCATCATCTATTTGTAATTGTTCTATTCGGATCGAGGCTGCTCTGAGCTCAGAAAAACTACTTAGGTTGGTGATTGTTACCCTTGTTCGAATTTTCATGTTCAATCCATCTTCAAATCTCCTGCACTTGTCTTCCTCATTAGGAATCAAAGCAGTTGCATATCCCATCAATTTATTAAATCTAATTTCATAATCTGCTACTAACATTTTGTCCTGTTTTAGATTCATAAATTCCTTTATCTTTCTATCCAGGTAGATTTTAGGCAAGTAATTTTCCTTGAAGGACCTAAAAAAGTCTCCCTAATTTAGATTACAAGGCCTAGTGGTACTACCTAAAACAGTCTTCCACCATTGATACGCTGGACCTTGCAGTAATGAGACTGCATAATCAAATCTCTCATCAGCCTCATAATCCATCTAATCAAATACTCACTCAATCCTCTCTAACCATCCTTCAGCTTCTGCAGGATCTGTGCTTCCATAGATATCCATAGCCCCATGCTTTCGTAGCTTATCATATCCCCTGCTTTCGTAGCCTATCATACCCCCTCTCCCTTCTCTCGAGAACTCTTGAAGGCATTCTCTCAAGTCGAAGCACAGAAGACTCTCTATTGGCTCTTGTCGATCCTAACTCAACTGAGTGTCCTTCCTGATCACCTATGTTGGATGACCGATCATAAACAATAACTCCTATTATCAACTGCATTTCTCACTATATTTCATATTTAACATGTCTATATGTCCC
The DNA here is from genome assembly GCA_027568935.1 of Erythroxylum urbanii. Classification (NCBI taxonomy): domain Eukaryota; kingdom Viridiplantae; phylum Streptophyta; class Magnoliopsida; order Malpighiales; family Erythroxylaceae; genus Erythroxylum; species Erythroxylum urbanii. The sequence continues at coordinate 6,460 of JAOQML010117761.1, forward strand.
TATGGATGCTAACCATACTCTAATACTAAAATGTAACACCCCACTACCATAAATTACATCCTGGAACACCTAGTGGACATTCCAATATGCAATCTATAATAATGGCATGTTAGAGCAAACACATATCTAACTTAATCATGGCATCAACTATTATACATAGAAGTCACCAAATTTTAAAATCAAACTGCATTCTTCATTTCATTTTATAAAAACCAAACTGACATTGTAGTTTTACAAAATCATCTGAATATATACAATATCAAACCCTGCACATAACACACTGCTTGATAGAGAATTTGTACAAAAACTACTAACTACTCCTTCAGTCTTAGCTGACCGACCTTTGAGCCATTTCTTAACAAAAGTATAAGAATTAGTCTTCTCATAGAGTCTGTCTATCTCTAATGCCCTCTCCTGGACCTGAAATATCAACGTTCCAATTTTGGTGAGTTTTGCGAACTTAATGATGTAACCATCCTCAATAGTTCACCCAATTCATGTCTCACATCAAATCATATAACCACATAATTCACAACTTTCCATTAAACAATTTTCATCACATATCATATATTTCATATATCCCAATCTCATTTAATGACATAACCAGGTTCCAATTCAATCAGTCAATCACACTTAATAGGTGTGTATGCAATGTTCATGTGACCCACTTTCAGTTATTACGTTGCTGTAACTGAGTGCCTAAAATGTCCCTTATCCTTTGTGAATACTGGGTTCATTAATACTATCCCTTACCTATTGTGGATACAGGGTTCATTGCACATATCGAGCCTTTGGCTCTATACCACATTTTGGAGCTTTAAGCTCATATTCAGTAGCTACTCATGTCACATCTATCTTTATCTAATCATGCATTCGTGTATGAAATGCATCACAATAATATTCAATCATTCATTATGTCAGTCATTCTCATTCTTAATCTCATTCCCATTCAAATACATTTACAGTCTCATTCCTATTTATCATATTTAATAAATCATTCAAAATTTAAATCACAGTTATCTTCGGACCTTAGTCTGGCCTCAAACAAACATGTTGAGTAAACACATAATCAGTCTAAATTCACATTCAAGGAACATTTCAATATCACATTCATCAATCAATACCTTAGACCTTCATGTCTGGAATCAGTACTATCAAATTCACATTCAAATCACAAACACTCCCAATACAATCCCAAATATCAAACTCCTCAAACAATCCGTTGTTCAGAATCATCAACGTCTCAATTATATCAGTATCGAATCAATATAGAACAAAATCAAGTTTAATTAAAATATTATGAACAAATCAAGGTCACGTATCTAGGTTACTCACAATTCGCTCCAGAAAGCTATGGCCTTGAAGTTCCAGCAATGTCTAGGTGATGGCGCTCAATATGCTCCTCTATAACATATAATACATACACGTGTCAAATTTTGCACAGTTATGAATTCATTTATGCACACTCATGTATACTGAATACGTACAATGTATATTCATGACAAATTTTGGGTTCCTTAACATTATTCTTATAACAAAACTTATTTATATATCAATACACAATTAATCAATTCAGATTTGAGTCCATTTTGCATGATTATTATCATTAGGAAAATGAAGTAATTTTATAATACTTTCTTCTAGAAAATTGTTCTTCCATGTCTTAAGTTTCCAATGACACCAAGGTCATCCAATTTAAGTCACTATTCTATGAGTTATACTCACAATACTATAGACTTTGTACATATAAAACTTTGGCTTGTACATGATCATGATGTCAAATTGTACAACTCATATCTCTGAACTAACATATCCAAAAATTACAAACTTTATACCAATTGAAAGATAAGAGAATAATTTACAACTTTTATTAAGACACCCTTGGTCTAATTTGGCCTCTATCAATGCAGTTTATTCAATAACCATAAGACATGATTTCTGTATCAGGTAGTTCTACAGCCTCAGTCAAGACTCAATTTCAAGCCAGATTTTGAAATACCTAGATACATAATTAAAAGTTTCTTCAAGAAAGTTGTAAAAAAATTGTCTCTACTTTAATCTGAATCAATAATTAACTCATTTAGAAATCTACAGATCAAAATATAGCCAAAATACGGAAGTATGATTAGTGAAATCATTCCAGTTAACATTATTCCAGCACACTAATGTTTTCATCGTAAATTTATCACTCAATCTTTTTCGAATGGATTCATATTATCATAAATTTTGGTGGGGATGAATAAAAATATGTTATGAGTCTATCGGTTCAAGTCTCATGTCATTTGGATTTCAAGAGAAGAAGTTATAGCAAAAAGAACAAAGGATGTTTAGAGAAAACACTACAGCTAACATATTCCAGCAATTCTTCTTCACCAATATCACATGCATTTTAGTCCAATTCAAACATCATTATCAAACCATTTAACATACCTTAAAGCTCATATTGTTACTTACATATTTAACTCCAATTCTAGCTTAAAAATCAAGCCAATCTAGTACTCCAAAATTCCAACTATATCTGCCCTTCCAAGCCACCAAAACCAACTTCATGATCAAGGTGGAAATAAGATGATCTTCATACCATAAACACAACAACATGAAGTATAACATGAAGTAGCTCCCTTAATGACTAGTTTGACAAAAGACTTCATGTGATACTGATGAAAAAATTCAGAACATGGCAAGGACGATTTCGGTGGAGAAAACAAAGTGAGGGCTGTAGAAATTTCTTTACAAGAACTTAACACTTAAGCTACTAGGTGTCTCATTTATGCATTGACACAAGACTCCAATGCATGACTCCCATTTGCCCACCATTTATGTTGCCAATTACAACACTTCCATTAGGTTGATTGTCAAATTTTTAACAATGCCATTTCTCATCAACTTACCAGCCCATTTGTCACACAATAATTGATCCATATTTTAATATTTTTCCTAGTCTAAAAATACTCCAAATTTTCAAAATACCCGAAATATTACCAAAATTGCCAAATCACATTTAATACACTCCAATTTAATTTTTAAGACAATAACATCCATAATTCCCATTAAAAATCAAATTTACCTGAAAAATGCCAATGAATGCATGTACAATCATTTTAATGTGCGAAATCAATATTCTCATGTATGTATAGGCCTCATCACGCACAAGCATGGATTATGATTCCTAACTTGTCATTAACCTCTTATAAACACTATTTTAACCTTATCATAAGTCACAGGATGTTACATACAAACATTTTGTGTGTGAGAAGGTTCAACTATTGTCTCATCTTTGTGAACAACAATTTTGTGTTTAGGTAGTTGATCTGCGTCTATTTGAGCATTATGAACTTCATCAAGTTCAACTTTGCTCCCACTGTCTTCTCTTAGAAGGAACCTTTTCTGTAAAAAGATAGCAGGATTTGAGGCAAACACCATTTGCTCTAAAGCATTATAGAACTAATATCCAATTTTTTCTTTAGGATATCCTATAAACAAACTTTTATCAGATTTTGCCTCAAGCTTGTCTGATTGAATCCACTTCACATAAGCTGGACAACCCTAAACTTTCATATGAGAAAGATAGGTATTTTTGTTAGTCCATATCTCATATGGAGTAACTTCAACTGCCTTTGAAGGGACTTTGTTTTTCATATAAACTGCAGTCTCAAGTGTATATCCCCAAAAGGATTTCGGTAGATCTACTAAGCCTATCATCGACTTTACCATGTCTAACAAGGTTCGGTTTCTCCTTTCAGCCACACCCTTATGTTGTGGTGTGTAAGGTGGAGTCCACTAGGATACTATCCCATTATCTTTGAGATAAGTTAGAAATTCCTCGTTTAAGTATTCACGACCTCGATCTGATTGAAGTGTCTTGATACTTCTACCTAGTCGTTTCTTTACTTCATTTCTAAATTGTTTAAACATTTTAAATGCTTCAGACTTGTATCTCATTAGATATAAATACCCATATCTTGAATAATCATTGATAAAAGTAATGAAGTACACAAAACCACCTCTGGTAGGAATGGACCTCGGACCATATACATCAAAATGTATTAGGTTTAATAACCCATTCATTCGTTCACCTTTTGCTTTAAAATGTAATTTAGTCATCTTACCTAATAAGCAAGATTCACTTGTGTCATATAACTCATAATGAAATGACCTTAGTCTACCATTCTTGTTTAACATAATCACATGTTTTTCACTTATATGGCCAAGTTGACAATGTCATAAGTAAGATGATTTTAAATTATCTCGTTTTTGTCTTTTATTATCATTGATATTTAAAATTGTATTTGACATATCTAATATGTAAATTCCATTGCACAATGTAGTAGTACCATACAACATTACATTCAACTTAATTGAACAACCATTGCTTAAAAAAGTTAAATGAAATCTCGTTTTATTAAGATATGAAACAAATACAATGTTTTTAGTCACAACGGGTACATAATAACAATTTTCCAAAACTAACTCTAGCCCACTAGGAAGATACAAAACACGCCCCTATGGCTAATGCAACAACTCTTGCTCTATTTCCCATATGTAGGTCCATCTCTCCCTTTTTAAGTGGTATACTATCCCTAAGACCCTACACATCAACACATATGTGTGAGCCATATTTGGTATTGATACCCAAATGTTATGATCAGAAATAGTATTAACCTTAATGATAAATATCATACCTAAAGTAGACAGTGGGGCATCTAATGCCTTTATCTACTTCAATGACTGGAGATAAGCTTTGCAATTCCTCTTCCAATGTCCTTCCTTGTTGTAATGGAAGCATATCCCCTTTGGTGCTATCTTTTTTCCCTTCTTCTTGCCTACACCTCCCACTAGCTTCTTGGACTTCTTCTTTTTCTTTTGTTTCTTATTTCAAGAACCAGAAGTATGAAGTAAATCACTTGTTATTATAGAAATCATATATAATATGTAAAATACATAAGAAGGGGGTTGAATTGTGTTAAATCCTTTAAGATAGTAATCTTTGAAAAACATCTTGATTTTCTTGAAAGATTAAAAAACTTACAAAACAACACATTTATTTTGTTTGAGTAATACAAAAAAAGAAATAGTATCTATTCTTCTAACAATAAGAAATTAAAGAGATAAAGGTTAGAGAATATGACACCGCGATTTATATTGGTTCACCCTTAACTTTTGGGCTACATCCAGTCCTTAGAGTTTATCTGAGATTTCACTATCTCTTGCAACTTTACAAGTATTATTTCTTACTTTCAGAGCCTCTTCAGGTCTCTTTCACAAAGTATTCTTTATCTGCTATCTTAACCTCTTTAGGCTTTAGCCTTCCCTTTCACTTAAAAAGATATTATTTGAGTTTTCTAAACTCACGTTATAAGTGTTCTTGATCTCTCTTCTTCCTTCTTTTCACTCAGGATATTTTATAGTATAGTCACTTGATTAGAGAATTATTTCGTGTAAGTAAAAAGTTGAGAGTTGAAAGTTAAAAGATGAAAGTTGTTTTGTCTATAACTATAACTGATATTTATAGTCTAATTCTCCAATGGTCGTCTTGAGAAAACTACTTGTAGAATCTTCAGAGATCAGTTATTAGTTGAGTCCTATAACCAACTCCAACTAACTAACTAACTAACGTTGTAGATTATTCTTCAATTATATTGTCTTAATTTGATTTTTATGCTTCATCTTATGTCTTCACTTCGTCTTATGTCTTCGCTTCATTTGATGACTTTGCTTCATCTTCTGACTTTGCCTTAGACATGTGACTTCATCTGGTCCGTCTTACACTTTGTCTTAGTCAGCTCTTGAATATCACCTTGATGTGATGATTTATGCTACATACATTTATCTGCACATTTAACAAACTCATCAAAATAGTTCACATACTTCTTTTATTTTTATTATTTTACTTTCATCAAAATCAATAGAAGAAGTGAAGTCTTCTTGACTTAATAATCTCCCCCTTTTTGATGATAACAAATAATCATAATATTAGAAGATAAATAATATATTTATTTAAATGAATAATGCAAGATATACAATGTAGATATAAGAAAAATAAATTTCTAATACTAATTCAAATAAATTTCTAATACTAATTCTCCTTTCCTTTCTACTACTCTCCCCCTATTTGTTATTAATCAAAAATTATCATTTCAGATGCTTTAATATTTCAGAGAACATATGTTGAATATCAGTGAGGATCGTCTTGAGATCTTCTTCTATAGTCACATGGAGAAGTGCTAATTCCTTGTGAAGATCACCCACTGAGTCACTTAGTTCATCAACCTTAGTATCAATTTCATTAATATGTTTAGTTAAGGCTTCTCGATCTTCCTTCTGCTTTTGACTGGCTTCAGTCCATGCGATGAAATTCTTCATGAACTTCGAATTATCAGTAGAATCTTGTAGCTTTTCACTAAGTGGATGAAGATACTCAGAGACATATGGTTTTCTGATTAAATCGTCTAAGTCAATAATTTTGATGGAGGGTAATTGGAAATGTTATGTTTGGTGTGGAATGTCATGATCATCAGGTTTGGGTAGTTTGAAAATTGATTTTCCTAGAAGGTATAGGATATCTTTGACAAAAGGAATGAAACCTAAGGGTTTAAAATGAATAAGTAAATGCACAAAGGTTTCTAAGTAGAAATTGACACCTTCAATTATAATATTTTTATATCTTCCTTTTGATATTGTCCCTATGACTTTGAAACTTTCATCTGTGGCTGATGCACCAAAGTTACTTCTTGATGGCCTTGACATGTGATCTGAAATATAAACGCTTATAGGTTGAGCTGCACAACATACATTGTCTATATTCATCATCGCCACTCAAATTTTTTCTTTTATGAGACCATCTTCTTATTTCTCAAGAAATTTCTTCTTCTTACCGTTGTCTTTGCTGTCTACTAGGACGTCTAGGTTATACATCTGATACAATCTTTATTGTTGTTCTGCTTTTCACAAGGTAGATTATGCAAGGATTTTTTGTCATCTTTAATAGATATGGTTCTGCCTTTTTATCTAGCAGAATACCATACAATCTTCTTTCTTTAAGGCTAAGAAGATGTATCGTCTGATCATTTACTGTTACAGGTTCAACTTAAACCTCAACTTTCTGTTTAGGAGGTTCTTTAATGATAGTCGAACCTCTGTTTTGATCAGGTATTGATTCTTCTCTAATCTTCATCTTCATATCTTCTTTCTTCATTGGATGAGGAGGGTTGTAGATTGGTTGCTACTTTTCAACCTTCGTTTTCTGAATCGTTTTTGTCTTCCTTTGTTCTTCTGATGGCTTGGAAGATAGTTGTTGTTAAGACTTCTTCTGCTCAAATACTAACTTCCCTGTTATCTCTATCTCTCCAGACGGTTGTTCTAATTGAGTCTGAGGGATAGGGACAATTGCTTTTGTGGGATGCTATTGTTGTCGTTGTTCCATAGCACTTTTAGAAAATTGACCAAGAATTACAGTTTTTTTCTATTCATGTTGTCGTAAGGTTATCAATCTTGGTGACCTTCTAAAATTCTCGGGTCTTTCCAATCAGATCGTCTCAGCCATCCTCTTTAAAGACACTTTGTGAGTTAGTTGTTGAACCTTTACACTTTCATTCCTTTCAGGAATTGTCTTGGCTTGTATTGACTTATAAGACGATTGTTTAACTTTTGCCACATCAGCTGAGATTCTTTCGGTTGATTGAGGTTTTGTTTGCATACCACATGAAACTGAGATTTTGCTTGCATACCACATGAAACATCTTCTTTCCTACTTCTTCTTATTGAAAGCTCCCCCTTAGACTGTGCTGTCAATTGAAATCTTTATCTGTTTCAACTTCAGTCTTAATCCCAATTTTGCGAATAGTAGAGGAATTGATAACACTCTTAATATTTAGCTTTACTTTGTTTCCTCTATCAAGTAGGATTCCAGATTCTTTGAAGAATCTTGTCAACAATATACAATAAGGTAACGAACCACTCTTCAGATGATAATCCTCCTTAGTCTTTATCATGTAAGTCAGAATCAAGAACGGAAGATTAATAAACTAGTGTATAAGTAGATGAAATAGGCAATGTTCATCATTCATTGTCACCAAATCCTTTGATCCCACTTTTGGTAAAATACATTGAAGAAGAATCGAATAAAGAACCCTAGCCTTCGGAATTAGATTTGAAGACTTCTTGACTCTTGAATTACTTGATCCATATAGTTATATATTGATATTGTCTTCATTTATGTGACTTTGAGCAATTCACTTTGTATTGTTGAACAATTTTCCTCCTTTATTTAGACATTCAGTAGCCCTCACAATAGATTCTTGTGAAACAATCACCGAATATCTATCTACCACTAATACTAAGATGTTGTCTACCACCTTTGCATTTTTCTATAACTCATATACTTCTTTTGGATACACTGGTTCACGAATATTGAAGAAAATTTCCCATCCAGCTACTTTGATCTCAGGTTTGATATCCATTCGATCTTCTTTTAAAGCAGTGAAATCAATGAGTCTCCCATAGATAAGAGATTTCGACATTTTTGTAATCATTACTATTCCTTATGACTTTTCTGCTTCATTGGGACGTATTGTCTGGGTTATAGAGTTTCAGACGAATGGTCATTTAACATTGCTTTGTTCAGATTTTGTCTTATTTTCTTGAATTTGTCTTCACTTAAGGGTTTGGTGAAGATATCTACCTATTATTGATTCATCTTAACAAATTGTAGATTGATGATCCCTCTTTGTACATAGTCTCTTATAAAATGATGTCTAACTTCAATATGCTTTACCATTGAGTGTTGTATTGGATTCTTTGAGAGATTAATAGCACTTGTATTATCACAGAAGATTGGAATTTGATCTTCTTGGATAGAATAGTCCTCTAACTTCTTGTGGAATCATATTGAATATTTGACGATATATTCCTAAAAAACCGATCGTTGTTTACCAACCACACATTGTCTAACTAAATACAATTATCTCTCGAGATGTTCCTCAAAAAATCCGATTTGTGCGGATTATTCCCCCAACTAACGAAAGATTACTACCATAAAAATGGCAAAATAGAATTAATCAACATTGTATAGTTCAAAATAAAGATTTAGACAAATGGAATTTATATGAAAACGACCAATTAATTCATTACGCAAAACAAAAATTTATATGCTTTGTCTTATGTCTTCACTTCGTCTTATGTCTTTGCTTCGTCTTATGACTTCGCTTTAGACATGTGTCTTCGTCTGGTCCATCTTACACTTTGTCTTAGTCAGCTCTTGAATATCATCTTGATTTCATTATTTGTGCTACTTACATTTATCTGCGCACTTAACAAATTTATCAAAATAGTTCACACACTTCTTTTATTATTATTATTTGACTTTTATCCAAATCAATAGAAGAAGTGAAGTCTTCTTGATTTAACAAAGCAGAGTTCACTAGCATCATAACCTGATTGTCTTTCTTGATAGTCTGCTCAGTTGTTTTGAGCATATTAATTAGTTTAGGTATCATTGTGGATATTTGGTTCATCCAATAGGTAAGCACAAACTGTGAATAACTATCTGTCAAACCTATCAGAATTAAGTCCATACTTAATTCATAATCTGTTATGAAGCCTAAATTAGCTAATCTCTCAATGTATCCATTCATCTTCAGCGCATACCACATTGGAGATGATCCCTCGGCCATCTTAGAACAAAAAAGCAACCTCAAGGTCTCGAACCTTTCAAACTAAGCTTGCTCATTAAACTGTTCCCTTAGATGGTGGACTATGGTATAAGTATCCATAGTCTCATATTGCTTTTGTAGTTCTTGTGACATAGAGGCTAGTGTTATACAGCTAGCTAACACACTATCATCTAGTAGCTTCTTATAAACTTTCTGATCTTCATCAGATGCATTGATCGTAGGGGGATTGGGAAGTGGTTCATCTAGAAAGTATCCTAGTTTTTCAGATTTGAGAACAATTCTCAAATTCTGTAGCCAGTCTAAGAAGTTAGGTCTTGTAAGTTTGTTGGAATTTAATAGGGAGCGTAAGTACACATTAGAAGACATCGTGGCAATTTAACAATATAGAAGAATGAAAAAAGCGTTAGAATGTACATTAAGGCATATCAATAAACACTTTAATCACATGCATTATAGGTCCCATTATTCTAATTCAAATCTATAGCCCTTACTACGAATTCAAGAAAACTTATAGTTTTCTTAATAAGGCGATATCCTATACCACCAAGAATGACCTTAGGTTTGCTCAATACACCATCTTAGGTCAATCGGTAGGTATCATTCATACCAATTGCATTCATTTATGCAACTATAACTTGTGCCATCAACTATTGATTTAGCACACTTATTAGGTTACCAACTCTTAATTTATATACATCCTATGTATATAACTCAACTTTGCCTCTATCCACATTGACCTTGGGTTTGCCTAACAAATTAATGCTTCAAGTTAGGACCAATCCATTAATTTGAAAATCTAATTTTGATAGTTTAAACAAATTCATATAAAGTGGACTCGACAACGCAACTCTAAAAGAACTCTAGTTCTTAACATATCAATGGAAGGCATAAGTCCTAACATTTGGTTGAGGGATTTATCCTTTGGTGTTATCACTACTTGGATGATCTTGAATATATATGTCACATATATACATTCAGATTATGGAGAACTCAATTTAATTAAACTTATGTTCATAACTACCCTTAAAATGCATCTAATGCATGTATCATATAAAGGAGGTTTAATTTAGGTTGTGACTTGACTATGCATCTATAGTTCTTTATTTGATTTAACTCTCGAACCTAATCAAGTACTAGTTTTAGTTTTGGCTACTCTGAATTATGAATATGATTCGATTAAGAACCCTAAAATTTAATTATTTTGATGTCCAGATTAAACACCTTAATCCTAGTTTATATGTCTTTATCTAGTCACACTAGAAATGATATGATCTACTTGGATTAATTCTAAACTAATCCTTAAGGTTTTCAAAATTCCCGTACATCAATAAATCATCTATAATATCCATAGGTCATCTCAAATGTATCTAAACAGTTTCATCACTAGCCAAAATTATCTTGACGGCCAAAATCGTCAAGATAAATAAGTTAACCTATTAGACACTAAAGGGACTGATTCGATGTTCAGAAAAATTTCAGAACCCTAATTTCAAACACATGCATTAAGCATATTATTAACATCAAAATAATACATTTCTTATCATATAAGAACTTTATTAAGGTCTTATAATCGAAATACATGCACTATAAGTCATTAAGTAAGTCAACTCCGTCAACTTTCAGACTGGCCACTCCGATCACAATACTTTTATGTAATAATGCATATCAATGTGATGCATTAAATTACTAAATATGCCATCAATAACATATATTCACGATGTACATTCAAAGTCACGTGTTCATCGGACCTAAGTCCAGCATTCAACATTTTTATTGAATATGCAAATATCTTTCAGTTTTATATGTAATTTGAACACTCCCAATACATTACCAAATATCAAACTCCTTAGACCAATAAAGTTTGGAATTATCATAATCAGATCATTAATAGTTCAATAGATTAAAGTTAAACAGAAATAAGTCAATCCTAGTGAGAACATCAAGGTTGACTCATAGTACACTCTAAATTACCTTATTGCCTTAATGAATCGACAATGTCTAGATGCTAACATCTGACTTGAGTGTCTAAAATCATACAATAAATACATAATTCACATTACAAAGTTGATCAATCAAATACATATTCAATTATGCACAGATATATATATACATGTGTCATGTTCAATGCATGCTTATTTGACTTTTCCCAGATATGTATCCTTATTCTCATTTCTTAAACAATCATATGTCATAACTTGGATATAACCAACTTGCAATTAGGTTTATAACTTCAAATAAACTTGAGTATTCTAAATTCATCAACCATATGTTCATTACCCCTTTTCAAGCATTATAAGTATTCACACCATTCCCAATTCTCATTTATTCATTCATAATGCATCATTCATATCCTTTGAATCATACTTACATTCATAAGAACATCTTCATTCCTTTAACACTCTTAAAGTACAAACTTAGATACATTGAAAACAAACAATCTTTTCTTTAAATTATAACATCAATTATCAATCAAAACTTATCAAACACTTAACTAACTTTTCCAACATCAAATCAGGTTCATTTTAGGCCCCAATCAAGTCCAAATGTAGCATAATAAAGTACTTTATCCTTAATCGGCCCAAGAATCACAGAAAAGAACATTTTGTTCATTACCATGTAGTTCCCATGATTGTGTATGGCTTTCCACGATCATGGGAAGGGATATTCGAAGGTTCCCATCCATTTCCTTCATTAATTTTCCAAATTTATCATCTTTATACCAAATTCAAAACATCTTCTTTATAGTGCATCAATTATACCTCAATTAGACCTAAATTATACTCTAATTCGTTATCAATATCATCTCTAATTCTATTCGAAGCTATTCAATTGATAGCTCACAAATCATTATCTTTCATGCATCAAAAATCAAAAGAAACTATCATACATTATTATGCATATAGTCCTAGTTCTTCCACAATTCAAGAAAACTATATTTTCATCTTCCTTTAGCATGCATTCACCTTCATTATACTTCAAATCTAGATCTAATTCATCCTTGAATCAGCCTAATGCCCACGGTTTTCACACACCAAGAACATATCTAAGTTTGTTAAACATATTCCAGTGCATATCATCACCAACACTATATTCATTTCATTCCGATTCAAGCATCATTCTCATACTATTAATTATGTCATAAAGATCATATTGTAACTTACTTATTAGGCCTCGAACTTAGCTCAAAATTCTAGATGATACTAGCCCTCTATGCAACCAAGATCAACACAACCTTAAGATAAAAATGAGCTAGTTCCAGCAGCAAGATGAAGGTAAAAATAGGCTGGTTTCTTGGCTATTTTGTAAAGGATTAAAGTAGGTTTTAGTGTAAAAATTTTAGCTAGGGTTCAAACAAAATGCAGAGAAAGGATAGTAATAATTTTGGTGGTGAAGCAACAATGAAGACAGTAGAAACGTTGTTATAGAATCTTGCTTCATCAAGTGCTAGGTATCATCAAATTTCAAAGACATGTGTCTTAAGGCATGGAATACATTTGCCTAGTTATTAAGTTGCCATTAATCCACTCTTTATGCTGCCATATGTCTCCTAATAATTTGTCCATATGTCGTCCAATTATTAATCCACTTGCCCCTCCATATTGGTACATTTGTTAATTATTTACTGGTCCATTTATCACATATTTAACTATTCCAAATGTTACTCAATTATAGGCTTAGTCACCCTAATTTTTTATGTATCAATTTACTTTATCACTTGACATTTTTCGTATTGTAAATGTACACATCTTTATTCATCATACGCCCAATTAATTACAAATTACTAATTAGAATCCAATCAAATCAATTGCTTATTTTGGTAGCCAATTATTTTAACCGATTCCTCAACCTAACTTAGATTACTTGTAATTTCAACTTCCTAAGCCGGTAATACATATGTCAGATTAGATTGATATCTTCTAAGTATACTTACATGAAACCCATTTTGAATTTTAGCCATTTCAATTAGTAAGGCTAACTTGTAAGCCAATGGTCCAACTCTCTTGATAATCTCATATGGACCAATATATTTAGGGCTTAGCTTACCCTTTTTACTAAACCTCAACACTCCTGGCCAAGGCGATACTCTCAAAAACACTTTCTCTCGTACTTGGTGTTGATCCACATAACTCTTTTGTCGATCTTTTGCTACATTAATTCTATTACGGATCAATTTAACTTTATCAATAACATCTTAAATTAGTTATAGGCCTTCACATCCTAATATAAAGGAGAACCACACTTTCTACCATATAACACCTTATACAGTGCCATATTGATACTACTATGATAATGATAGTTATAAGCAAAGTCACTTAAAGCTACATATTGATCCTATGCTCCTTAAAACTCCAAAATACAAGCTCTGAGCGTATCCTTAATAGTCATAATAGTTTCTCACTCTATTCGTCTGTCTGTAGTAACTAGCTAGTCTAAGAAAACTCCAGATCTCAGTCACATTTCTCGGAGCTTCCCACTTCATCACTACTTCTACTTTCTTTGGGTCTACTTGTATGCCCTATCCAGACATTATATGACTAAGAAATACTACTTGATCAAGCCAAAATTCACACTTACTGAACTTAGCATACAACTATTTCTCTCTCATTATCTATAGCACTAATCTCAAATACTCAGCATGTTCTTTTCTGCTTTTTGAATATTCTAAAATACCATCAATGAACACAATCACAAAATGATCTAAATAAGGTTGGAATACCTTATTCATTAATGCCATAAAAGCTGCTAGAGCATTTGCCAATCTAAATGGAATCATTAACAACTCAAAGTGCCTATAACTTGTTTTGAATGCATTCTTCGATACATCAACCTCTACTATCTTCAACTGATATCATCATGATCTCAAATCTAACTTAGTGAACACCTGATCTCCCTATAACTGATCAAGAAAATCATCTATCCTTGGTCAAGGATACTTGTTCTTGACTATCAATTCAACTGTCTGTAATCAATATACAATCACAAAGTTTCATCCTTCTTCTTCACAAAAAAACCAGAACTCCCTAAGGCGACAAACTGGGCTTGATAAAAACCTTATCCAAAAACTCTTGTAATTGTGTCTTAAGTTCCTTAAGTTCCACAGTTTCCATCCTATATAGAGGAATTGATATAAGAGTAGTACCTGGAACAAGGTCAATAAAAACTTCGTTCCCTTTTTGGGGGTAAACCTGGTAATTCAGCAAGAAACACATCCAGAAAATCCTTAACAATAGGATTATCCTGAGAGGTTTTTCATTTTAGGTATCTGACACATAGCCTAAGTAAGCCTCACAACCACCTCGAATCAATCTTAAAACACTCATAGATAAAATCAATCTGGCTGGCACTGCTTAACTAACTCCTCGAAATACTACTCTCAGCTGAGTAGGAGATCCAATGATTACCTTCTTAGTGTAGCAATTCATTACAACCCTATGTGCAATGACCTAGTCCATACCTAAAATGAGGTCTATCTCATTCAACTACAATGTTATCATATTGACTTTTAACTTCGCCTAATCAATCCGAATGTTACAACCTTTACACACCTCTCCAATCACTGTAGTACTACCTATCGGTGTACTCACTTCTAAATCACAATTCAATATTTCTCTCACACAATGTAGTTTAGATGCCAGATGTGGTGTGATGAATGAATGTATAGATCCTGGATCTACTAAAGCAAATGCTTCAAAATTAAAGACATTCAACACACCTACTACCACATTTGGGGAACTTTCGGCCTCCTGTTTGGTGATGGCATAAATCCTATCTTGAGACTGCAGCTGGTTTGTAACACCCCACTCCCGCTGGACCCGAACCCGATACCGATGGTGATATCCGAATCCGTGCCCCTCGAGGGTGGCG
>JAOQML010117772.1:0-21989 GCA_027568935.1 Erythroxylum urbanii
ATAAAAGCATGAAGATGAATTAATAATGGTTAAGGTGTTCTTCATTGGATTACACCCACGTTATGGTAATAAGCTCATGTTTTATGATATGACCTCTGAGTTGGACTCTGAAAATGGGGTCTAACATTGATACATAATATAACATTTGAGAGTTTAAAGTTTTATGCAAAAAGTTCAACATGAAAGGAGAAGCTAAACAAAAGCATTATATCTAAACTCTATAGGTATCAGCTAACCAGACCTTTGAACCATTTTTGTTTCTAAAATTGATAATACAAGACTTCTATTATATCACTTTAGAATCTAGGTCTCCCTCGTATCTAAAAATCAACGTTGCAATTTTGATGAGTTTGCGAACTCAGTGAGTGAACCATCATCGATGTGCTCATTCAAGTCGGAACACAATTATCACAAGTTTAAATCAACTTCACAAGTGAATTCTAAATTCAGCAGATGTACACATCATGTAATATTGAATACCATATCACAATATACATCATGAACTACAAACAGTTCATATAATAATTTCAGAATAATCCAATCATTTATTTCAATCATTCATATCATCAACGTGTATACAATCATTACATATCATTATATCAACAGAATTCAGTAACTCTTCGTACTGATTCACATGATAAACGTAAAGATATATATATATATATGCAAATGCACATGTGACTTCAATTTCATTTTTATTTTGCTATGACCAAGCATCTATTTACTGTCCTATATTTGTTGTGGATACCGAGCTCATTTTATATTCTGTCCCGTACTCATTGTGGATACTGGGCTCATTAATAACTGAGCTAGTGGCTCTTTATGGACATTTCTAAGCTTTAAGCTCTTTTTCAAACTGGTCACTCCAGTCACAATTCCTTTATCTGATCATGCATAACAATATGATGGAATGCATTAATTCATATGATGTGCTATCAATAACTTTTATTCAATGTGCACTGTTATTTATCACATTCATCAGATCTGAGTCGGGCATTCAACATTCAGTTGAGTACACATTTTCTATATTCACATACAATTAGAAAGCACTTCCAATTCAATCCCGAATATCAAACTCCTCAGACCATCAATATCCAGAATTATCACAATCATATCAATAATGGTTCAACAACTGAAATTTAAACAGAGCAAATTAATCATAGTGAGAAAACATCTAGGTTAACTCACAGTACGCTCCAGATAAGTTACTGCCTTAATGATCCGACAATGTCTAGATGCTGACATTCAATTTGTGCTTCTTTATTCATGTAATACACATATATTTTACATATTACTAGGTTGATCAATCATATAAATATTTAATCATGAACATGTATATATGTCACGTTCAATACATGCTCAGTTGACTTTCCTAGGTATGTATCCTTAATCACGAGTCTTGATCATTCAAACATTATAGCTTGTACACATCTAGTTTGTAATCTAGGTTTATACCTAAAAGAAACTTAATTATTCTAAATTCATCAATCATACATTCACCAATCCTTTTCTAGTATTGTAAAATCACACAATATCCTAATTCTCATTCATTCCTACATAATTCACATTATTCATATCCTTTGGATCACATTTGTATTCCTAAGAATACCTTTATTCCTATAATACTCATAAATTCTAAATTTAGATATATTGATATCAAACAATCTATTCCTTAAGTTATAATATAAATTAACAACCTAATCTTATCAAACACTTAACTAACTAATCCAACATCAAACTAGTAACCGACTAATCCAACATCAAACTAGATTCATTTCAAGCCTCAATCAAGTCCAAATGCACCAAAGTAAAGTAACTTAGCCTTAGTTGGTTCAATAATCACACAAAACAACAAATTTCATTTCCAAAGCATTGCTCACGATCATGAAGGACCTTCCCACAATTGTGGGATGAGTGAACCAAGTGTTCACTCTCCATTCTCCTTCAATTTCTCCAGATTTTAACACCTACATACCAAATCCTAACATCTTCTTAATAGTTCATTAATTATACATCAATTCCTCATCAATTTCACCTCAATTCCAACTTAAAATCATCCATAACATATCTCATAACTAATGTTTATCATGTACTCAAAAACAAAACACAAGTGTATTCATTTAATCATCAAATTTTAGAACACTTCATCATCAACATCATATTCAATCCATCATCATAGTCTTTCTACTAAAGCTTACCACAAAGAACAACGCTTTACTTACTTGTTCAGCTCAAAAGCCTCCTCAATTCATCAAGCTAACCTAGCCCTCCAAGCTTGCAAGATCATCACAAATTTAAGGTAGCATAGGATGGGTGGTTTTCAGCAACAAGAAGAAGACAACAAAATATTAAAGTGGCAAAGTGTAGAATTTTGGCAAAACTCAAAGTTGTGAGGGTTGGGTGTGAGTGTCGAAAATGAGAGGAGAAGAAGATGATAGCATATAGCAAAAATGAATGAGAAAATGGTCTTCTATGTATGTGTATATCGTATGGGGTAAGTGTATGGTAAGTGTTATGACACTTGTCATGACACTTGTCAAATAAAGATACATGCTATATGTCTTCTACTTAAGCTGCCAATTGTCACTTAAATACTTTGTCCATTTGTCACTCAATCTTTGAGCCATTTTTCACCCAATTATCTAAGCCATTTGTCACTTAATCCTACTGCCACATGTCACTTATTTCTACTGTCATGTGATAACTTGTCTTACTACTTAATATTTTTCCTAGTCCAAATGTACATATAAATTCATTAATCTTCCAATTGTAACAATTAATTCCAAATTACTAATTGTAATCCACCAAACCAAATTTCAAGACATAAATAATACATAATCATATCATAACCATTTTCGACCTTTCATAACCCAGAATATGTCAATTGAGTGCATATACTATCTTTGCAATATTTTCTGAAGCATGATTCATGTGTGTATGTGAATATTATGCATGTTTATGAAATGCACCTCATAAATTCTCAAATGATAAAACTCATGTGACTCAATAACCTAAGTCTCTAACTCTTAGTAATGTTTTGGAAACCGGTCATTACATGTTTTCCCTGTAAATTTTTATGTGTTAGATATGCAGGATGAGGGCTTTTTGAGCCCTTCGATAATTTTGTTAGGCAAGACACTTTTAAGGACATCTAGGACAAAAATCAATGTACATAATGGGGTGTTGACTATGGAGTTATATGGCGAGGTCATTCGTTTCAATATCTTTGATGTCATGCGCTATCCATCAGATTGAGTCAGTTGCCAAGGTAGATCTTCTTTCTACAGGTGACCCTTCGGAGGTAGCCTTGCCTACCCCGTAGGAGCAAAAGATGTCTAGTTACTGGCAAAGCAAGGTTGAGTTTGGGGAGGACCTAAAGGAAGCAATTTGGGCACTTGAGACAAATCCTTTTAGTAAGTATATCCCTCAATTTTTAGAATTGCCCGTTAGCACTAATCGGTTGTTACCTTCTATTGTGTAGGCACCAGAAGTGGAGTTGAAGCCTTTACCGACTCACCTCAAGTACGCTTATCTGGGCACTAACAACACACTTCTAGTTATCATAGCAGGTGATCTTACAAAGGTGCAAGAAGAAAAGCTCGTTAGTGTGTTGCGAGAGTATAAGATGACATTGGGATGGACAGTTGTGGATATTAAAGGTATTGGTCCTTCCTTATGCATGCACAGGATTTTTCTTGAGGAAGGAGCTACCCCAGTCCGTCAAGTGCAAAGATGTCGTAACCCACCTATGATGGAGGTGGAGAAGAAGGAAGTGATGAAGTTGCTGGATGTGGGTGTCATATACTCCATCTCTGATAGCAAGTGAGTAAGTCCTTTACAAGTAGTTCCTAAAAAGTTGGGAATTATAGTTGGGGAGAATAAGAGAGGAGAGATGATTCCAACGAGATGGTTCCAACTTAGGTGTAGAACTAATGGTGAGTTTGCATTAATTATCGCAAGCTCAACTCGATGAGTAGAAAGGACCACTTTTCACTACCTTTTATTAATCAGATGTTAGAACGTCTTACTGATCGTGCTTACTATTGTTTTCTTGATGGTTATTCAGGTTATATTCAGGTTGTTATTGCTCCAGAGGATCAGGAGAAGATGACTTTCACATGCCTATATGGCACCTTTACCTACAGAAAGATGTCTTTTAGATTGTGCAATGCCCCTGCTACCTTTCAAAGATGCATGGTAAGTATCTTTTCTGAGTATCTTGAGAAAATCAAGAAGTTTTCATAGATGACTTTACTATGTATGGAATTCATTTACACAATGCCTAGATCACCTAATTTTGGTACTTAAACAATGTCTTGAAACTATCCTTTTTCTTGATTCTAAAAAGTGTCATTTTATGGTTAAACAAGGGATAGTTTTAGGATGTTGTTTCTACTAAAGGTATTGAGTTCGATAGAGCCAAAATAGACCTTATTTCTTCTTTACATTACCCCGCTTCTGTGCGGGAAGTTCGATATTTTCTTAGCCATGTAGGGTTTTATTGTAGGTTCATTTAGGACTTTTCTAAGGTTGCATAGCAATTGTGTAGGTTGCTTCAGAAAGACAAAGAGTTTGCTTTTTATGAGAAGTGCAAGAAGGCGTTTGATGCTCTAAACGAGAAGTTGGTTGCTGTACCCATCTTACAACCTCTAGATTAGAGTCTACCATTTCAGCTCATGTGTGATGCCTCCAACTATGCCATTAGAGACTTTTTGGGTCAGAGAGTGGGGCGGATCCCTCATGCTATTTATTATGCCTCGAAGGCCTTGAATGACCATAGAAAAAAAGCTCCATGTAGTAGTTTTTGCTTCGGATAAGTTTAGGTCTTATTGATTGGGTACTAAGATTACTATTTATTCTGATCATACAGCTTTAAAGTACCTACTGGCGAAGAAGGAGGCAAAGCTGCGGCTCATCCATTAGATACTCCTCCTTCAGAAGTTCGATGTGGAGATAAAGGATAAGAGAGGCTTGGAGAATGGAGTAACAGATCATTTAAGTTGCTTAATGAAGCATGGCGCTGATATGGGTCCTATCAGTGATGATTTTTCAGATAAACAGTTACATGCAGTACAGTTGACAACTCCCTAGTATGCTGATATACTGAATTTCTTGGTTTCTTATCAATTTCCTATAGATTTCACCAAGGCATAAAAGGAGAGGATGAAGAGCCAAGCAAAGTTTTATGTATGGGATGATCCTTACCTTTCGCGACTTTGTACAGATCAAGTCATCAGACGGTGTGTACCTGACAATTAATTTTTTTCTATTTTGACATTTTATCACTCTTATACAAGTGGAGGTCATTTTGGCCCAAAGCGGATAGGTCGCAGGTTCTAAAGTGTGGGTTTTACTGGCCATCTCTATTTCAAGAGGCATATGATTTTTGTAGAACTTGTGACAACTGTCAGCGTACAGGTACGTTAGGTTCCCGTGGGGAAATTCCTCAAACTGTTATATTAACTTATGAGATTTTTTATGTTTGGGGTATGGATTTCATGGGTCCCTTTCCTTTCTTGTTTAGATTTCAATATATTCTACTTGCAGTTGATTATGTGTCAAAATGGGTGGAAGCAAAAGCCACCCAAACTGAAGATTCTCGAGTGGTTGTAGATTTCTTGAAATCTAACATTTTCTCCAGGTTTAAAGTCCTGCAAGCCATTATCAGCGAGAAGGGGACTCATTTTTATAACTAAACGACCGAGGCCTTCCTGAAGAAATATCAAGTGAAGCATCGAGTCTTAACCGCTTATCACCCTTAGACGAATGGTTAGGTTAAGGTGTCCAACCAAAAGATCAAGTTCATTTTAGAGAAGACAGTGAATCCCAGTAGGAAGGATTGGAGTTTTCGCCTCAATGACACCTTATAGACATAAATGACTTCATACAAGACTCCAATAGGGATGCCACCATTTAGGCTTGTTTCTGGTAAGCCATGTCACCTTCTAGTGGATCTACAGCACAAGGCTTATTGGAAAATCAAGAAATGTAATATGGAGTCAGAAGTTTTTGGTGCACATAGACAATTACAGTTGCAAGAGCTCGAAGAGTTGTGACACGAAGCATTCGAGAATGCCCAAATTTATAAGGAGAAAACTAAAACATTCCATGATCGTAACATCTCTAGGAAGACATTTATGGTGGGATAGAAAGTATTTTTATATCATTCATGCCTCCAACTCTTTCCGGGTAAGTTACGCTCCCGATGGATAGGTCCCTTTGACGATACCCAGGTATATTCCCATGGAGCACTGGGGATCAGAAGTGACAAGACGAGGAAAGAGTTTAAAGTCAATGGACATCATCTCAAGCCTTACTTTGAGGATTTCAGATGCACAATGTGGAGGTGATAGAGGTTGAAGCTCCAACGTACATTGGTTGATGTCGGTTGACAAGGGTCGAGCTTGTGACCTTAAACAAGAATTTGTTAGGAGTCACCCTAACCTTATCCTTTCATTTTAGTTCTTTGCTGTTTTTTTTATTGCTTTCATTTAATTACCTTATTTGTATTTTGTCTATTTTATTTTTAAAAATGCAAGACTGGAGCTGTGAATTCTACTTTCAAGTTGCTAACCCCTCTTTGATCTAGGGGAGTCCTTCTGTTCTCATTCCCTTACTTGTGTTTTTATTGCCCAATGTCCTATTTAAGTGTGGGGGTATTTTTGGGGCTAGTTTAAATTTTTTGCATTTTTGCACTTAAACTGTGATGAATGTTTAACCATGTCATTTTGTCATAGTAGTTAGACTGAGAATTAAGTTTTGTTTTTGAATTTGGATTAGGCAGCTTGAGTAGAAGCTGAATCATATGGATTGATTGAAGTAGTTTGCTGTATAAACTCAGTCAATAATTTGATACTTAAGTGATTAGGTAATGTACGAAATTTTGATGGATTTTCATATAAGCACATGCGAGTTTTTAAGCCTATATGACTACATTTCATAGTCATTCTATTTCTTTGGTGTGTGTGATGCTCCCCTAGGAAGATTACCTTCAGAACTTGCATTGAATTGGTTTGAAACTACGAAATGCATGCTTTACGGAAATGATTAAGACCTTCTTTGTTTTGAACCCTTAGCTTAAATGACCCACCAACTCATTTTCCCCTTGCCAACTCCTTTGAACCTTTAACCTTGTTTGTTTCTGAATTAATCACCTTTCATTGAAACTTGAATACCCATTAACCTTACCCTGTCACAAGTTTAATGAAGTAATGAGTGAGCATTTGATGTATATAATTTAGGGACTTTTGTTTTGTATTCAATTCTAAGATGATTTGAGAGGCACTTTTACTTATATTTTATTGATTTGATTGCTATTGTTTCCTTTTTTTTTAGTGTTATTCAAGCAAAAAAAAAGAAAAGCATCTTTGTTTTTGGCATTATTGATTAAAAGCGTTTTTGTTTCTACTATTGAAGGAAATGTAGTAACATTAGTTAGTAATGAGTAGTTGTAGTTTGTGGTATAGGTATGCATACTTTAGGATTTGTGTTTGGTTGTCCCTTCTTACTTAGTAATTTTTAATATTTGTGAGTTATCCTCTGACCTTTTTGCCTCACCCTAACCCCAACCCCATTACAACCCTAAGTAAAAATCCTTTTTGATCTATGATAGCATGTAATCTATGTGGTAGAGAATTGGTAAATTTGCAAACCTATGGTAGTTTAGTCTCTTAGAGGGAGTATTGAGTGAAACACCGACCTTAAACACGAGTATTGAGTGAAACACCGACCTTAAACACTTAAGTAAAATGAGTGAACATCGCGAGGAAAATCCATCTTAGTTTCATTTTAACTTTGATCAATAGTGTCTACCTTTGACTTTGTTTATGTGCATTGATGAAAGATTATGATATATGTAGTTGCTCGATACTTGAGTTTGTCAAAGTTTAAAGGATTGCATATACTAGATTTTCTTTGAAAACAAATTGACAGAATATCTTGGTTATTTTTAAATTGCTTGATGACAAGAAATAGTTCAAATATGGGGGCAATTGATAGGATTGAATTGTCTTATATTTTCTTGTGCATTTCAATGTTTTTTCAATCCTATTTTTGTGTTTAAATACTCAATTTGTGTTCATTTTGTGTTTATATACAGATTAAAGGATTGAACACAAATATATGCTAAAAGGAAGAAGTTTGACAAAGTTTGGAGTAAAATTAGAAAGGATAGACTTAAAGGAAGCAAAAAGTCCAAGTTACATCAAATTTCGAAAAGAAAAAAAAAACTTAACAAAATCATTTATCAAATGAAAAAGGGAGGAGGCTTAAACCATAGCATAAGTTAGCACGCACGTTTGGAATTTCACGCAAACCCATGCAAGAATTTGCAAAGCAAACCAAGTATTTTTGGGTGTGAGCCATCCATGGAGGAGAAACCATCAAGGTTAAAGTCCAAAGTTCAAAGTTCAAGGTCAAAGAAAGCTTCCAAAGTCTCCATGAGGGAAATAAGACGTTAAAAGCTTAGAAACCTTAGGAGCTGGACATGATTGAGCTGAGAAGACTTCCTTCAAAGAGAGCCCAAAGTGATTAAATGGAGAGAGCACGACGTTAATGAACCAAAACGCAGCACTTGGATTAAAAAAGTAAGGAGCTAACAACCAATAAAAAGATGTTTTGGGGAGAGCTTTTAATTGGAAAAAGATGAAAAACTAGGGGCTAAAAGGGAGGCTCTTCACCATAGAGATGGCTACAAAGTTTGTTTTTCACTCTATTTGCCTTAGCTTTTTCATTGGTCTTTAGCTATATTCTTTTGGTCATTCATTACTTCCATAAGCTTAGCTATTCTCTTTCAGTTTCAATGTTTTATTTTCATATGTCTAAATCTATTAAATTCATTCCATTAGTTTAAAGCTTTCTTAGTGCTAATCATATTTTTGCATGTTCTAGAATATTTAGAATGAATATTTGATGGATTTTATAGTTCAAATTTATGAATTTTTTAAGGAACCTTTATGTTATATCAACGGATGTTTATTCCTTCAATTTTCCAGCTTTAATCTTGGTTGTTTGAGCTTACTTATGTGCTTTTTCAGGGCTGAATTTATTGGATATTTGAATGTTTAATGGTTTATATTATAGATTTTTGCTTATTTGTGATGCTTTTGATTAATTTGTGCTTAATAGTTAGGATTTATGCATGTTTTTAGGTTCATGATCAATTAATTTAGGTTTTTGTGCAAGTTATGTGTGCTGAAATTTTTATTTTGATGTAATTAGTTTAGATTTTGTATTTTGTTTATGATTAGTTATTTGTTAGCATAAAGAGTTTTGATTTCTATTAAGTTAGTATTGAATTTTGATTTTTATTACTTCGTTTATAATTTTCAGCCTTGGTTTTATTTAATTAAGTATGAGTTTTGTTTATTTAATGTCTATTTTTCTTAACATGAACAAGTGTGGATAGACTACTTAGGCGTTTGGAGATATTATACGGATGAAGGGATGGAAATTGTGAGAATGGAGTTGAACTTGTCTTAAGTTGGTGCTTGTAGGTCTAGGTTGGTTTAGGATTTAGGATAAATGTCATGAATTAGGAGTTGCTTATAGGCTTGATCACCCCTAGGTAACTTTCTAATCCAAAAGCTAAGGTTGAGCGTGTGATATTTAATAGTCCATAGTGATTCTCAGAAGTAGCAATAGGTTAGTTTTTGTTTATTTAATGTCTATTTTTCTTAATATGAACAAGTGTGGATAGACTACTTAGGGGTTTGGAGATATTATAAAGATGAAGGGATGGAAATTGTGAGAATGGAGTTAAACTTGTCTTGAATTGGTGCTTGTAGGTCTAGGTTGGTTTGGGATTTAGGATAAATGTCATGAATTAGGAGTTGCTTATAGGCTTGATCACCCGTAGGTAAGTTTTCAATCCAAAAGCTAGGGTTGAGCATGTGATATTTAATAGTCCATAGTGATTCTTAGAAGTAGCAATAAGTTAGTTAAATTAGTCAGGATACTTAATAAACTAATCTAGCATCCCATACCTTTAGGTTACACCTTCCAAGCTTATGAGTAGGTGGCCTACGTTAGTTGTTTCTTAGTACCTAATGTGTCTTCAAAATTGAACTTAGAGAGCCTATTCTAGGTTATAGTGGAGATCGGGGCATTTCTAAGGCTTACTAGTTTTGCTTATTTTAAAGAAGTTAAGGGTTCCAGAGTTTAATCAAGTCCATAGGCTAACACCATGATGAGGGTACCTTTTATTTAGATTCAAGGATCAATGAACATCCGAAATCTCAAAAATATCTCCAACCCACTTCTTTACCATTGTTATTAATCTTTTCTAAATTTGCTTTTTGTTTACGTTCATTGCATCTTAGTTGTTTTGTTTTCATCATTTTAGAATGTTTTGTTTTCTTTTATTTGCAACATTTGAAAGCATTTGCATCCCAACTCTTTGTGGTTTGACCCTAGCTTGCCATTTACTACATAGTTTGGTAGTTAGGAATTTATTATTTGTTAGTTAGCGATAGGCTATCAATCATAAATGGTATTATTATATAGCCTTATCCTATTTAGTGTTACAAATCTGGGATGAAAGAAATAGAAGCATATTTCACAACAAGTAAAGAAGCTATGAACAATTCATTACAGAGCTAATTAATTCCATTAGAATTCATATACTTACCTTTTGTGACAAACTTGCACTAAGATCAACTTGTATTGGAATTTAGAGATGTAGCTAATTTTTGTATTTACAAATCTCGCAATGCTTTGTAGCTTGGCAAAATCATTTGTCTCTACACTCTCTTTTTGAGAGTCTATAGTAAAACATTTTGATTCTCAGCCTTTTATGGCTTAATTAATTATCATTTTTTTAAAAGGAATAAAGAGAAAGAATAAAACCTTTAATTACTTTACAAGCTAATCTTACATGGTTGATATAACAAAAAATTAAAAAGGAAGGTAGGCCTCAACATACATATATGCAAACTCAAGTAATTACTTACTAGACTTAACTTAATTTAAGCACAATTCTTATAATTATTAAAAAAATTTCTAAGTTTGAGATCTACGAAAAACATGTTTCTATATAAGATTGTCTATCCTAGACAAGGTATAAGATATTGTTGTATCTTAAGTTGTAGATCTTTATAATCTTTTATGTTTATAGACATAATCTAAAATATGCCTATGTTTGAAGCCATGAAATTTTTTCTTTTTCGTGCACATAGACACGACCTGTGATATGTCCATATCCCTATCAACGTCTTCCTGAGAAAATCCTCTCCTATACTAATACGCCTGTGTTTTTAGTCTGTCTTTTTAACTCTACATTTCATAAAGCAACATGTCCTAGGACAAGTTCTTCTGCCGGACCAGATTCATAACTTAAAAAAATATATGTAAACTTTAAAATTACACGCTCGTGTAATCTTGGGCACTAAAAAAAAAGGTGTATATTATGAAAGAGCTTGCATCAACCCTAATGAATACGATAAAAATTGAAATAGTTTTACCAAGTCACTCGGTGGCTACCTTTTTTATACATGCTACTTACTAAAGATTTGACTATGACCTGAATAGGATTCGCATCCGCTATGATTAATATGGTTACAAGTTATTGAATTAAGTTCCTAAAGTTTTAAGTGTAAGATGATTTGGATTTTGAAACCAATTACTAATGCCTTCTAACCTATGAAGGATGTTTATGAAGGCATTAAGAACTCAGTGAGTCTACTTTGGAAAACTTATATAACAGGACCTAAAAATTTTAAATCCTGCAAGCAGTAAGGGAAAGAATGACAATGTTGGTTTATTCCTTATAGTCAATCAATTGGTTGTAGTTTTGTGACATAATAATTTAAAGGTATTTGTTTATCTTATACATATTTAGATGTATATGATAAAATACATGAGGTAATTATACATTACAAATGAAATTATAATAAGATCATAATAATGAAATTAATATTTCATCTATGTATTATCCACAAATTGTTTCTACTCATTGTTTTTAGTAAGATTAGACATTAATAGATTGTAAAATGACCATCACATTATGATTATTCATTATAAAAGAAATATTCAATCTCATTAACTAAAATATGTAGATACTTAAACAAATATATAGGTACTTACTAGAGAATAAGTTTACTAAGTTGACCTCATATGATAATTTCATTTGAAACAATGTGTATATCTATAAAAACTCTCATTACGATGATTATATTAGTAATTTTTTGACTTGAGATGATCTTGGATGAATTTGGCAAACTAAAGAAACTCATAATTATTTTAGGGATGTTAATATATTATTTATGGTTTGGAAACTCTATGCAATAATTTTGCCATCACCAAATTCACTCTCCAATCACTACAATGTTGTTATTTGTTCATGAAATCAAGTTACCAATTTAACAAGTTGAATGTTTTGGGTTATGCTTTGTAATAAGTTGTTATGAGCAAGAGCTTGCTATTGGGCTTATTACTATGGCTATGAATCCTAACGTTGAAGATGTTACTACCCACTAGGTTTATTAAATATATGGGATGTTGTGATTTGGGGTTGTTTAGATTTTATTGTTATTGAATTTGAGTTTAAGAAATCCACAATTACAAGCCATTACCACCTATTGAACTTTATTTGGCAATATTTTGTTGTTATACATCATTGAAGACAACAAAAGCTTGGTACCCCTCTCATTAGTAATAGTAGGAGAAGTTGTAGATGTTGTAGTTGCATTGGTTGTTGATAAACATTAAAGAGCAAGAGATTGGAAAAGATAGTAATTGGGATTGTGAACTCAATAAAGTTGTGGTTGTGTTTTCTCTAGTTAAAGAGTGGCAACAAGAAGTGTTGGAAAATCGGGTCGAGATCTAATCCTATGTGTAGCAGAATAATTACAAAAGATTTTCATATTTAATTTCTCAAAAGCCAAGATCATTAAAATTCTATAAAATGGTTAATGCATAAATCATAATAAAGCAATAATCCTAATTCGTACCTTATTTTGAAGCTTGACTATTTTCTTATCGTATCCTTTGAACTATTTCAAAAACTGGTTCATCTTAACCACTATAGTTGTAAAAATGTTCGGTCTCTAACGATATCAACATAACAAGTTGAGAGAAATCTGTAACTACCGCAAAAGGGTTAGGCAAGGAGTGCTAGCTCCATTAGAGTTTAAGCCAATTTATTTTAGGTTTTGGGCATTTTAGTAATTTAATTAAAATTAAATTCTAATTAAACACCAGTTATGCCCAAATAAGACCTAATATTTCATTTTGATCATTATTTATTAAATATCTCATATTTAATTATAAAGTTTCTCAAACTTTGCAATCAATTTTAACTTTATTAAAATATCTTTACTCTCTTCAACTCGTTATTTATGTGCAACCTATTAGGCTCCCAAATATATTGACAATGGATACAAATTATAACTATAAATCATATTTAGGATTAGATAAATTAAAATCCTTTAATTTATCTTTAATTCTCTAATTAAAAAATTTACATCTATAGATCAAGATTGGCTTCTAGCAACACATCATGACCACTTAAATATTTAGGAATGTCAAAATAGTTCTAACTTATCTTTTCATTCATGATTTTTTTGAATAATTTAATTATTTCATCATACAATGTTTCGATTAGATATAAAGCATGAAATTAATATCAATTGTCTTTTGATTCCAATAATATTAGTTCTCCATTACTAGATATTGATTCAATTAATGACATTTGTATACTATTTATAAAATTTCATTCTACCTGGTCGAAGGATTTCCCAAATTAATACTAATCTTTGAATAATAAAACATTTTCCCTTATTACTTTAGGGTGATGAATTCTATTTTGATCACTCAGCTACCTCTATATAAGCATGCTTCATCCAATGATTACTGACTGAACTACCCATTATTAGAAGACAACTATACTCAAACTAACGTTCTTATAGACATAATAAATTCACAATTATCTCCAAAACAAACTGTTTGAATTCATCATGAAATAGTAGAGTAAATTGAATGAAACAATTTCATAGAGGTACTATACCTTTTAGCTTTATTCTAAGCAACCTTTTGCATTTTACTATTATAGTGTTAACATACATCTTACATGTTGTCATTAAAGCTTATGAGACATTAGTCAACTCAAAATGTCAATACATTTTTTCATCTATATGATTTTGATATATCTCTAAAATTTTATCACCAAATCCTCATAAAGATTAATAGCAAAATTGCATAATGAAAATAAAACTTTTCTATCTAACATAATTTTTATCGAAGAAATTTAGTTAATTAACTCATAGTATCAACTATACTAAACAAGATAAATTCCATTTAGAACAAGTTATAAAAGTAAGAAAAGCATGTGATTGATTATATTCCATGACTAATAAATGAGATTAGGACTTTAATCATGTATTTGTTTACTCCCAATATTTTATTCAAAATGGTAGCCCTCATTGATGTTCAAAAAGATTACTCTAATCTTTCTAGTAGGCTAGGATCCTATTTAAATTTAGTTGATCTTGAGTTTGCTTAACAAACTAACTAAACTTAAATTTGGTAGATAATAACTTTATCAATCACATCTCATGTGACTCTTAGATCTGTTAGGTGACAGCTCTTACCAAAACATATCTTATATTTTATTTCTAACCCTACCTCTAAATTCATGTAGTCATGATTTTGTTCATCCAAATCATACAAATTTAGTTAAATAGGACCCATTGTTATGAGACTAAACATATTCAGATTAAAGTCACCTTGAGTTTTCTCAAAAAGCCTAATAATAAACAAAACTTTGGTTTATTCTTATAAAAGTTAGAGGCAATAATCATGAATTCAATTTTAGGTTTAATTTCGTAATTGCAAAGTTAGGTTAATTTTATTTATTAATTACTATGCTTTTAATTTTAATTTTAATTTTAATCAAATTATTAGTTAATTTATAATTTTATTTTATTTTAGTTATTTTATTATTTTTATTTTATTATGTGTTTAATTTCCTTTTCTAGTTCATTTTCACATTTTAAAAATTTAATGAACATAAGAAATAAGGGTGGGGAAATGGTTATTTGTTTGTATTTTATCTGTTATTTGCTCACCTTTATTTGAAGTTTCAGGCACAATTGCAAGACTATGACAAGCAAAAGAAGAACCAAGGAAGAGACAACGAGTAGAAGGGTCCTCTAGAGACCCCAAGGGAGCTCTCCCACTCTAGCCACCAAAGTAACTTCTGATGTTACTCTTTAATGTTGTGACACATAAGGAGCAATATCAACAACTCAAGAAGAAAAATTTTGAAATCGAACGAAGAATTAATTGGGGGGGCACTGGGGTAGGTCATTTTAGTCTAGTAGGTTTGGGACCTTATTGACATTGGAGCATGGTCCCGATTTTTTGAGATCGCAGAGCCCTCGTACTAGGAGCTTATGCTTAAAGTGCTCTCCATATTCTTTGTGGAAAGGCCACTATGACTAGGAACTTTTAAACACTATTTAATTTCGGTTACTAGGAGAGATGATCTATATGAGGTATTCAAAGTTCTCTGTCATGATGTGTTTGTAAGACTAAGAGTTCATGGGAACGCTAAAATATACGGCCCTATAAATAGACTCTCGTATGGGATATGTTCTTGCCAATTCTAGAGCACTATCAGCTAGGATGGCGAGGTCATCTTTTCTATAACCTTAGCAGATCCAAGTCATCTTTTATATGACACCTGGAGCTCAGATATATCCATGAAATTTTGAGTCATACTTTGAGCAAGCAAGGTGATATCTATGGAGTTGTTGGGAATTTAGACGTGTTCTACTTGTGGAGCATAAGTGAGTGGACGTCAATACATCTGGGGTATGCATTAGCCCAATTCGTCTGGTGTCAGAGTGAGGAGAAGAATGTTGGGATGATATGCATCGAACTTTATGTAATAAGACTGACATGGAGGATGGGGGTCTTCAATAGACTACCAACGATGCAAATGGTTAGTACCATTGTTACGTTAAATCTAGATGTTATAAAACACATATGGTGCGTAGAAGGCGAGGACATATGGGTAACATTTACTGCCTGATTGGGGTTCCTGATGAGCTGACTGCATCAAGAGAAGACAGGGATCCATACATAGCTGAGCATCCACCCTAACCATCATCCCAAACAAGAGGAGTCATACATGAGGAGGCTAGTGCAAAAATGCCCAGGATGTCAACATCGCACCTAGACCATGAAAGATAGTTCGGCTGGAGAAACACATGGGGCAAATCCTAGGTATTCAACATACTATCAAAGACTAATATGGAGATTATGAAGCGAATAGGGCAATTTGAAGCCTAAAATAGATGGATGGTGGACCTATTGATGCAGATGGTGAGCCATCTTAGAATTAATTTTCAACCTTCACCATATGGATCAACTATATTGTCTTCAGCCTATCCCCAGTTTGAGGTTGTCCAACCCGAGGACCCTCTGTCGATAGACATACCTGAGTCACAATGAGATTAAAGGATGCTTAGTTTTGGTTTTCTCTTTTCTTTTTCTCATTATTTGTGTATTTTTCTTATTTTCTTTTTTCTAAACGTTAATGCAATGTTATTTTCATTTCCATATTTCTTATTTATTTTTTATTATTTTTCTTTTATATTTTTACCCTTTTTGTTTATATTTTTCAAGGATGATTATATCTAATATCAGATGGCCCTTTATTAAAATCAAAACTCTGTAATTCTTATAATTGAGGGAAGTACCAATTCGAACCTTTTCTTACTTTTTGTGTTTTATTGATATTTTATTTTGTTTTATTGATATTTATTTTTCTATGCTTATATCAAGTACATTGGGGACAATGTATAATTTGAAGTTTGGGGAAGAGATTTTGTAAGTTTATTACAATCTTTTTTATCAAATCTTATTAACTGATATCCCGAATCAGTTAAAATCTGTCCAAAACACTTTAGATTATTATTAACTATTGAATTTAATTAGTATACAAAAGATGAAAGTTAGAATAAACTTACTTTTACAAGTCATATTTTTTAATAATCATTGAGATAATCAGTTTGAAAGAAAATTGTGTATTATTTACTCATATAAAAGTTTTTTGTAAGCTTTTGTTCCTAACAACAAATACATTGTTAGTTCATGCTCTTTTATCCTTTCATGTGTGTTATCACTCATAGTTGGATAACTCTAAAACTTGCTTTTGTTATTCATATTGAGACTACATTTGTTAAATTAGAAGCATTGAAATGATAAAGGCATTTAGATTAAACCTTTTTTTAGACTATTTTCTTAATAATTATCCCACCATATTTTATCCTTTAGGTTTCATTATTTATAACCACATTATTAACCTTTAACTTATTTTTCTTGAAGACTTTTTATTATTTTGAGCCCTGAAGGTTATTTACATCCACTTGATTACTTGCAACTTGAAATTTGAAACGGTTCAATATTTATTTAATTTTTGGTACATGATGAATGCTCGAAAAAATTTATATTGCGAGCATAATAAATGAAAAAAGTTAATAAAACAAAAAAATGTTAATGTTATGGTAGCAATGGACTTTCAGTATGAGGGACCTATATTTTGAAGAAATAAGTTCCTTTAATTTTATCCCACTTTATATTATCCTTATCATACCTTACCTAAACTGCATTAAAACCTTGTAACACAACCTTTTGATTTTTGTTTCTAGTTTACTTATAAGGGGTGGAGAAATGATTTTATTGCAAGCTTATGGTTAAGAGTTCTTTTATGCATTAATTTTAAAGTTCTTAGACTTTTCATTATGAACACTTTGAGTGTATTGAGTAAATCCTTGGTGAGAATGTGAAATTTTATGCTTTTGATTTCAAAAAGATTATCGATGTGATTATAATTTATATTAAATAATGAAGGTTAGTTATAGGATAACTTGAATATAATTGTATGTTAATTTGATTGATATGATATGAAGATTTAGAGTGTGAATGGATAGGTTGAGGTTAATGAGGGATGGATGTTTGTAAGATTGATGATTTAGCTTATGATTTGCTTGAGGATAAGCAAAAGCTTAAGTGTTGGGATGTTTGATAAATGATTAAATAACTATATTTATATACCCATGTTTAATATGTTTTGCTTGTTATTTAAGAGTTCTATAGTTTTTTTGGTACTTAATTCGCTTCAAGTATGTTTGTAGGTAATAATTGCCTTAATGGACTAAAAGGAGATGAATTTAGATGAAATTGTGGCATAAAATGAAGATTTGAAGCAACTTCGAGATACACAGTTGTGTATAGCGATCGTATAAGTCTTTTGTAAACATGTGGAAATTTTAAAAAAATTGTTTATGGCCTTGTATGTTGCCCATGTAAGTCTTTATGGCTGGAAAATTTTGAATTAAGGTATTTTTAGAGATACATAATCACCTACATGATCGTGTATATCCCATAAACCCTAGTTTTTATAATAAAAGGACATCATCGAAGGCAGATTAAAGGAGGTGAGTTTTTAAGCATTTTTTGGTCATAAGAAACATAAAGAAGAGGCATTGTTTAATAAAGGATGAGGAAAACACGAAGATTATTTCGCAAGATATGATAGAGACAATCATTCAATCCAAATTGCAAGATGATTCATTAGAGACAAATGGGAGATCTAGAATATGATTCCTTTTATTTTTATTTGTTCTTTTGAATATTTTTCATTGGTTTTGTAGGAACCAGAATTTTTAGCACCAAGGTGTGATGAACCCTAAGTTGTAATGACAATATGATTTATTCTTTTATTCAATACAATTTTATTGATTGATTTATTGTGATTTAATTTTGTGTTATATTCTTGAACTAATATATCCAGAATATTAGTCCATTATTTGATTTCATATGATTGAAATTTAGATTGAGAAATCCTTTGTTTGAATAGATTTACCATAATTGGAAAGAGATGCCTACAAACCTAAAGATAGGTCAACATAAATCCTTTATATTAGCATTAAACCTAATAGTAAAATTCACTAATTAATAATGCAATCTTCAGGATTTTAACTAGAAAGAGATGTTGGGTTGGTTGTTAATATTGTTAAGAAAGATAATATCATAAGACAAGAATTTCCATAGTTCTCTAATCAATAGTTTAATTGCATGATGAAGGGTTAGTTTTTAAGAATTCTGAGGGGATTTATCACGTCGGTACTACTTATTTGATATTGACTTTTCGTAAGTATTTTCTTTATCTGAGTTCATAATTGTGTCAATCTTAGTTTAATTTTTAATTAAATTCACATCATATTTCAACAGTTAGATAATAGAAAAAAAGTTAACGCTAGTACTTACAATCTCCCTGGGATCGACCTATACTTGTCAGTGTTAGCTACAGCTATACCATACACTTGTGGTTAAAACTTATAAATCTTTATAAACATATAAATCATAAATCATGAGGTTAAGCCTTCATTCTTGTCCCCATCATTTATCCATTAAAGGCTAACTTAAGGGTAATTAATAGAAGTCTTAGAACCCTGGAAAGTTGTCTGTTCAAGGTTAAAGCCCCTATCCAGAAGTAAGATTTGGAGATAGTTATAGAGTTGAGCTTCTAGATAAAATCATTTCCCTCCTTTTGTTAATGTTGGATTGGATGGTCATTATAATATTTTTCTGCTTGTTTCCAAATAGCTTGGAGTTCCTTTCCCACTAGATTAAGCAGATGATGTTGCTAAAAGCTACCTTAAAAAGGACGTAGTCATCCTTCTTTAGGTACTTTGGATCAGCTTCCTAGATAAGAATGTTATTCTATGAGTTTGTAGAGCAATGCTTATTACATAATACTTGAATAATTATCTAAAGTTTTTTGGTAAAAGGACACTTAAAAAAAGATGATCATGACTTTCAATAGGATCGTAGCACAAATACATGACTAATGTAGGATAACTAGTACCTTAATTATGTCCAAAGTGTTGAAGCTACACCTTGTAGCTAGCTAAAGGATAAAAGATATTCAAGGGAAGAGACATTTCCCCCAAACAAGTTTATACCACTTGACTATAGGTGCATGATCTCTAACCAGTTTCCTACAAGAGACATTGGAAAAGAACTTGGTGTAGTTATAATTCCAAATTATGTTATCTTATTAATTAGATTTAGGAAAATAACTGGGAAAGTGGGATTGGAAAAAAAATGTTACTCCTATTGTCGTAGAACCAATTTCCATCCTTAATGGGTACATTTACCTAGATGTTCCAGGAAAAAGATGTTAGACATTTTTGGTGATTTAGGATCCTATGCAAAGGTCTTATGTTACCCAAGTTGTCAAACCAAAGACATGTTTTATTTCCATTCCCAACACAGATCTTGATAAGAATAACCAGTCTCTTTATTGAAGGATTTGAACCAGTATCTAAAAAGATTATGTTTTAGGTTTGAATCTCTAGAAGTTTTTGTTCCTTATGTAGTGCTTATGAATCCATTTAACCTAAAGTATGTCTGTTTATCATGAAGTGGTCTCTATAGTTTTTTTGGTTAAAATCACCTTTTGTATCTCCCTAATTATATGTAATCTCTAGCCTCTTTCCTTTCTAGGTAGGCAAATTGTTATGCATCCTTATCATAAGGCCTTTTGGAAGCTTCCCCTATCTATAAGAAGTTCTTAAAGAGCTTCTCAATATACTTACATATCCTTTTGGGTAGGGGAATGTGTGTATCCTAATATATGTACAAATTGTTGAGCACAGTCGATACAAGTTGGAGCCTGCCTAAAAAACATTTTATTGCACCATAGGTAAATTTTACTTCTCACCATGTCATAGAGCTCCTATCAGTCATTACAAGATATTTGGGTAGAATTAATTAGCACCCCCAAAGTATGTGAAAGCAGTCAAATTAGAGTTATCAACAAGACCTTAAGAAAAGTAAATTGCATTAGTAGAAAATATTATGTATTTTTTATTTATATTAGCTTCCAAATGTAATAGTACATTGAATTTGATCAAGAATCTAGCAAGAC
Source organism: Erythroxylum urbanii (assembly GCA_027568935.1). Taxonomy (NCBI): domain Eukaryota; kingdom Viridiplantae; phylum Streptophyta; class Magnoliopsida; order Malpighiales; family Erythroxylaceae; genus Erythroxylum; species Erythroxylum urbanii. The sequence goes on from JAOQML010117772.1 coordinate 20,939, forward strand.
ATAAGATTGATGTAAAGTTAGCTTTGACATCATCTGCAAAGGAGACATTGCATATCCTAAGTTACTTGCACTTCTCGTGGAATTTGAAATTGGGTTAATGGTTAATATTATGAGAGATCAATCGGTTGAGCACCTCAACACATATTATAAACAAGTAATGGGATATAGGAACATCTTGCCTAATCACCCTAGCCCTTTAAACAACTTTGTGGCCTCGCTATTGATGAGGATACTGAAGGATGCAGTTGTGATGCACTATCTTATCTAAGCCATAAAAAGAGTTGAAAAATTGAATCCCTCTAAAGAGTCTATAATGAAGTTCCAAGATACTAAGTCAAATTCCTTATGCAAATCAATTTTCATCATGTAAAAAGAACCTAAGCCTTTGATATAGTAGTTATTAGATAATTCTTGTACTAGAAGTACGTTGTCACTTAAGAATCCCCCATCAGTAAAATTAGTCTTAGTATAATTAGTAAAGTGAGGGAACACTATCTTTATCCTATTAATGACGAGTTTAGCAATCAACTTATAGAAGGTATTATAGGAAGTAATATCTCTAAAATCACCAAAAGAGACTAAACATAGATAAGTCCTATTATGGGCTTTAAGCATCTTTACATTCAAAAAGAATCAAGAAATGTCTTCCTAAAGACGTGCCAAAATTTTTGAAAAAAAGAGATCAATAAACACTTAATGGATTATATTTTTTTCCATTTTTAGTATGTTTTTATTTATTGGAGAGTTTTATATTATTTTAGGATGTGTAAGAGGAAGCCCATGAAGAGGCGGGTCCAATAGTACAACTTTAAATCCATCAACCCAACTCAATCAACTACCACCTACTAGTTGCTATACTTTGTGAAGCCTAATGGGTAGGGATGTCAATTTCGGCCCAACCCAGCCCTTTTTTGGCCCGGGTTTGACGAGTCATGGATAGGCCACGGGCCGACCATGGTCTGCCCTGGTCGGGCTGCAGGCCGACCATAATCGGCCCGACAAAACGGCGCCGTTTTGTATTTTTTATATTAAAAAAATACAGACGGGCCGA
>JAOQML010117779.1:0-21987 GCA_027568935.1 Erythroxylum urbanii
TTAAATTCAACAAGAGTCATAAGATTATAAATTTACAAGAAAAATGAATATGAAATTTGGGATAAAGGAAATAACCCTTCAAGGTAAGGTGATCAAGTTACATGTTCTCCGATTCAAGAGTTGGACTCCGGTACGGGATCCAACAGTTGGGATCCGGTCTCCGGGTCGGGGCCTAACACAGCCTGTTCAAGATCAAGAGCTGGAAAATGGAGTAGGACAGGAGAGTATACATAGTAGACCAAGGGAGGAAGGGCTAGATACTAAGGAACCTATTCGTCCTAGCAGCACCCACCCGAAGGCCACCAAAATGAGGACAGAGTCAACTATATGATGGGGAATGGCAGCAAATTACTACAAAGCCTAGGAATAAAGGAAAGATTCCTTCGATACATCTGGAAAAATCAGCACTAAGGAGCTCACCTAAGCAATAATCGATCGGCAATGTTGATAGAGGTGAAAAGCATATTACCCTAAATAAGGCTGGCAATAAGGGGAAAGGCATATCAGCTCATTCTTATAAAACAGTACCAGATGGAGTTAAAGCCAAAGATTTGTGTGGCAGATCTACCTTTGGTATTAGTACAGTTCCCTCTAAGGTAAATGCTCTAGTGAATACTAGGTCTGTAAAAGTTGATAAAGGAGGGGCTGTTAGACAGGAAAATAAAGGATCTTCGAAGAATGAGAGAGGTAAAGAGGTTGCACCAAATACTAACAAAGAAGGAGGAGGTCAGACCTCCTCTCATTAGCCATGAATCTCTTATGTTGGAATGTCCGAGGTCTTAATAAGGCCTCGAGATAAGTTACTGTTGGTAACTTAATTAGCCAACAAAAGTGTAAAATTGCCTGTTTTATAGAAACTTAATTATCTTTGAAGAATTTGCTTTTGCTGATGGGAAATTGATTTCTTGGTTGGAACTTTTCACATAATTTTGATCATATAAGGCCTCGAGACAAGTTAGTGTTGGTAAGCTGATTAGCCAACAAAAGTGTAAAATTGCCTGTTTTATAGAAACCAAATTATCTTTGGAGAATTTGCTTTTGCTGATGGGAATTTGGTTTCTTGGTTGGAACTTTTGTCATAATTTTGATCATATAGCTGGTGGGAGAATGGTGGTAGTATGGAATCTGCATTTAATCTACTGCCAAATGGAAATCATTGAAGAGCAGTTTATCCATTGCAAAGTACAATGCCTTACTACTCAGCTCTCATACACTCTTTCATTTGCTTATGGTGTGTATAGTGTTTCTAAATGAATGGAATTATGGCAAGGACTGATGGGTATAGGGTCGGGAATTAATATGCCTTAGAGTATTTTGCGTGATTTCAACTATGTTTATGCTACTAGGGAAGGAATGGGTTGCAATCTGCCTTCTGCCTATCTATTGAAGGATCTGTTTGATTTTCAAATGTCACTTGGACTGAATGATGCTCCTTCATAGGGGGAGTTTTATACTTGGCACAAAAACCATCTTTAGGCTAAGCTAGACCGAGTGCTTTTGAATTCTGTTTAGAGCTCTGCAGGGATGGGATGTTCCACCAATTCTTAATATGTTACCTGATTCCGACCATTTCCCTTTTGTGGTGGTTTGTAATAAGTTGGAATCTCAGGGTAGAAAACCTTTCAAATTCTTTAATATGTGGCTCCAACACCCCATCTTCTAGGATATTCTTTGCAGTTGTTGGGAGATGCAAGTGGAGGGAACAAAACAGTATAACCTTTGTCAAAAATTGAAGGCTCTTAAACATCCACTGAAATTACTTAATGCTGAAGAATATGAACACATTTCTGCTAAGGTTAAAAGCATGTGTACAAACTTTCCTTGAACAGACCCGAGGATGATGTCCTGCTCCAAGATGAAATTGAGAAAAGAAAGAAAGCTGAATTCTTATTAGATGCTGAGAAAAAATTCTTTCAACCAAAAGCAAAATGTAATCATCTTTTTGAAGCTAATAAGAGTACGAAATAGTTTCATTCAGTGGTTCGAAAAAGATGGATACAAAATGCAATAACTCATCTTATTAAAAAGGATGGGTCTAGGATGGAGGAAGTAACAAATGAATTTTTCAGGTTTTATAAAGAGTTGCTAGGCTCTTCTTCTATTGTTCACTGCACAGATTTGTCTATGGTAAGTAGGGGACCATATCTTAATGATGAAGCAGAAGAAGGATTACTGGCACCTATTCGGGATGAGGAAATAATACTGCATTATGGGATATAGACCACATTCTCCAGATGATGGAGTTTCCTTTAGGGGAGTTCCCCATTCGTTACCTAGGGATACCTCTGGCTCCCATGAAGGTATCCATGGCATAATTTTCTGTCCTCGTTGAATCGGTGGAGGCTTTCATTAATGATTGGAATGGGAAGACTTTGTCTTATGCAGGATCCATTGAATTGATTAACTATGTTATTCAAGGGGTTCTCTCCTTCTACTTTCAGGCATTTGTTATTCCTACCACTAAATGTTTTTATGGTGAGGTAAACATTTTCGGGTGGCTTAGGATATCATTTGTGTACCAAAAGAGGAGGGAGGTTTGGGATTAAAAAATGGTAAATGGTGGAATTTAGCTCTCCTTTCAAAGGTGTTATGGAATATCCAGTCTAAAGCAGATTCTCTTTAGGCCAAGTAGATACATGAGGCTTATTTAAAGGGTACTACAATGTGGAATTGGGAGCCTAATAGTCGAAGTTCTGCCCTTGAGAAAAAACTAGCTTTGCTTCTTGACATTTTGGTAAGGAAAATGGGAGGTTGTGGGCAGGTGGAAATTAGGCTTCAACAATTTTGTACAAATGGGCTGCTCTCTTCACAGAAAATTTATGAATTGATTCGGACAAGACACAGGATTAAGCCATGGATGTCGTTTATTTGGAAGCAGTACATCCCACCTAAATTCTCCTTTATAGCTTGGTTTACCCTTCATAATAGGCTTCCAACTAAAGACAAGCTGCTCTTTTTAGATATTGATAGAACTTGTACTTGATGTAAGGTTGATAGGGAAACGGTGGAGTACCTTTACTTTAACTGTTTGTTTACCAAAGATGTTTGGCAAGGTATCCAGGATTGGTTAGGCATGACCTGGCCTACAACCACACTACATAGTGCAATTAAAAGGATTCAGAGATGTTACACAGGAGCGTGTTTAAGAAGTAGAGTAGCTAAACTGGCTATTATTTACACTGTGTATATAATTTGGAAGATTCGAAATGCAGTCTAATTAGACTCTACTTCTTTTACGAGCTATAATGTAATAGTCAAGATCAAAACTTTAGTTTATAATGTTTTGTATAGATTGTTTCCTCCTGAAATTATTTCTTTTTTATGTATGTGGACACTTGTAGACTGAAACTCTCTTGGATTTACTGGGGACTCTTCAGTTGTACTAGGGGTAATTTTTACCCCCTTCATTTGGATGTTATGGGGCACTAGGTGAAAGGGATATGGAGTAGCTACAGGTTTTGGCACTCCTGGTACTGCGGGTATGGTTAGAGCTTGGGTGGACTTTGACTCCTTTCTTCCCTTTGTGCCGACATGTAGGAGAGGAGGTGTTCAATGTTTGTTGGTGCTTGGGTTTATGGTGGATAGAGGTATACAATTTGACTTCATGGCTGGTTTGGTAGCATAGTGGATGCACATGTTACTAATTGAGGGCAGTTAATACTTGATGGAAGATGATGTTACTGTTCATCGAGTACTATTCATGGCAGATGGTGCAATCACGGTAGCCAATTGTTGTGAGCTTTGTTGAGCTATCATGGTGATATGCTAAAAGACAATATAGGTACTTTGGTTGGTAATTTTGTCTTGATGGAGGAAGCCTCTTCTCTGGAACCGCTGCTCAAGCCTTATGTGTATGGGGATATTGTTTTCAACTATGCTACTATTCACTGAGTACTATTCATAGCAGAAGGTTTACTATTCACCGCCAGAAACACTGTTCACTAACAGAAACACTATTCACAGTAGTAGCTGACATCTAGTTGCTTTGCATGCCTAGCCTCACTTTGGTTGTTTTCCCAGTAAAAGATGACATCTTGATGATTATGGCAAAGTTGTATAACTAGCCTCCTTTTAGATGTATTGTGGTACTTAGTTTATTTTCTTTGGATGTATTGGGGATGTGGGTTAATTGCTCTCAGTTATGTGGTCCTTTATATGAGTGGGGACTAGTTATCGGGGCTCAGCCCCGATCAACCTTTTTGTAGTACTGCTTGTATTTTGTAGGAGAAGCTATTTGATTATTGAGGGTTGATCATACATTTAAATTTTATCAAAAAAAAAGAAAGAATTATCAGTGAAGAAAGAGCTATCAGTGTTCATTTTGAGCTATTCTCAAAATTAGGCAATTTTCTCACAAATCTCCCTATAGTTCTTGCATACTTTTCAGATCTGTTTCTTCTTACATGGTGGTGATTTTGTTAGTTTGGTAGTTTAGATTGTTCCATTCCTGGGGTATTTCATTGGGGTATCTCACCAGAAATCCCACATCTGGGTTAGTAGTTCGTCGTCTACACACTGTTACTCCAGCTTATTGCAACTTTATCTACCCGACCACCTTTGAGTTGAATTTGAAGGTGATATTAACTCAGGGTTACATGGATTTGGTCTCTTTGGACCTCCTAGGGCTAGCGGCTCACTAGTAGGTCCAACCTCAAGTAACAACATTTATGGTAAAGTTGAAATTGGCATTTGTGGTTTTGGTAGTTCTAGTTTTTAGGTGATTTGGGTTACCAGAATACAGCTTCAAGTGCAACTGAGAATCAGTTGGGAGAAACTATTTGCTTTCGATCTACACCACTTCTGGTCGAACAAGACCCAACTAGGTTGGGTGACTAGGGTTCTGATTAATATTTGGGTTGGCTAACTCTCGCAAGGCACAAACAAAGACGGGTGGAATCTATAACTAGTTGTGATTTAGTAGGGTTGGGAGATTATGGTTTGTGGTTACCTTTTGGCAGTGTATTTTTCTGTGCAGGTGAACGATATCCCTCTTTGTCCGTGTTTTGGTCAGTGGTGGGCAAGTTTGCGGCCTACTTTCCTAGATAATTGATTTTCAGGTGGCTTGAGGTGGGGATTATCCTTAGCCTCCATTGAAGCCACTTTTTTTGATTTTCTGCTGGAGTAACGATTTAGGTCTTTACCTACCACTGCGGTTGGGTATATCTCTCTAGAAAGAATTGGTTTTATTGGAAGTTTATTGTCAATTGCGTTTCAATTGCATAGAGAGATTGTGGTTATTGGTAGCCTTGTAGGCTATGTGATTTTTTCTGTAGGCGAACTGAATATTACGCTATATATGTCGCAGTAAGCTGGGTCTGGGAGCTGAGTTGCCTGGGTAAACTTCAATATTGTGTGATTTGGCCCTAAGTTATGGGCAAAAGGAGGAAAACACCTCATAAGGGATGCAATATTACTAAAAAATGTGTGCTGGGTTTGCAGAGAGAAAAAACCCCAGAATACTCCTCTAAAGAAGATAATGCAAGATGTGATAATAATCAGAGTACGAATGTAAAAACTCTGGCCACTGATCCTTGTTCCTACTTGGGAACAATTGATACGAAGCGTCCAACTAGGAATGGGAAAGCAGCTCTTTATGGAAGAAACCTAGAGCAGTCAAATCCGAATGGGGATCCCTCTGAGTCTGAGGAGGAAGACAGCGAATCTGAGGTAGATGGTAGTAATTCATCCAGTGAAGCCACTTCTGATGAGAGTGCCCATAAAACAATGGTTCCAAGTTCTACTTCAGCAGGCCGACACCCTTCAGGTGATAAGGAACCTCAGCCTGATGGTGTTGCTAATTTAGCAGCACCCCAAAAACGTTATTTTATTAGTATATTCAGCAACAACAGACACTTGAAAAAAAGGATGCAATTGTAATTGTTTAAAGTTGAGGAGGAAGTTGCTATGGAGGAGGAAGATACAGCTAGAATCGAAGACAAATGGGTTATTGTTTGGATGGTTGTTTTACAGGCAGGTTCCCCAGTATGAAAGCTTTAGACGGATTAGTTACTAAATGGGGAGTGTGGTGTAAGATTTTTCGATAGAAAAGTGACTGCATTCATTGAAAAATGTCAAATTACATCTAACAAACTAGCATCATAGTCAAGTAACGAAGAAATGCTTACAGGCATATAAGAATAAGTAAATAGCGGCTCATAGCAGTGCAAACCAATCTTAGCAAGATGGTTCGCACAGTGATTAGCATCTTGAAATATGTGGGCAAAATCAATCTCTGCGAAAGCCGACTTCAATTCCCAACAGCGTCACACCATAAGGCTCGCACCAGGTCCTAGACGCTCACGAAACAAATGCCAAGCCTCTAGTGAATCTTTCTGCACAAATAAGTGTGAGATATGATGATGAACTGCAAGCTCCATGCCCGTGCAAACATCTTGCAACTCTACTTCTAGAACCGAGAGCTCCCCTAGACATTGAGAAAATCCCAACACCCATTGTCCCTCGCATCCCAAAAGAGACCTCCTGCCCTTACGTTTCTAGTCAAGCCAGTCCTAGCTCTGTCACAATTTAACTTCACCGTCCCGACAAAGGCAGAATCTACCGGACCCACTGACTCTCCTTCATCCCCATGATCAATCCTATCTACCGATTGATTACTATAGCAAAACTAAACTGTCTAAAATATTCCAAACAACTGGAGCGACATCATTGGGGATATCTGCCCCTTCCAAAAATACCAAGTTATTCCTCCACCTCCACAGCAACCAAACAATCACCCCAAATACCAGAGACCACTGCTGCACCTTTCTCTGCCAATACTGCCGCTCAAGGTTTGATAACAGCCACCCCTTCAAGTCGAAACGAAAGAAGGCAAGCTGCTCACTTGCCGGGACAAATCGGTCCCAAACATTTCGCACCCAAGCATAATCTCGCAATACATGTAAAGTTATCTCAACCTCCGAGCCACATCGATTGCACTTATCATTCGAGGCATAGCTACACTTAAAACAGATGCTATTAGTAGGCAGGCGACCATGTCCCATGAGCCACAGAAAACTGCAGACTCATTCCGGACCATCCCATGTTCACACTTTCCTCCACGATCGATCATAACCCCCATTAGCTGACTCTTGTAGTAGCTCATAAGCCGAAGTCGTAGAGAACAATCCACTCAGCACCACCACATGCTTCGGCAACACTTGGTGCAACAAAACGAGATCCCATGTCCCATCATCTTGTAAATAATCCTGTACTAAACTGCTCAATATATCGTCCGATAACTCACACAAACCCCAGGCACTTAAAGGCCCCAGCTCCCTTACCCAACTATCCCTCCATGTACAAAGGTAGGCCACATATGACAGAGTGATCGCCATGTAACTAAGCAATATGGCCACACTTTTAGCAATTCATAAAGCACACCTCGCCAACCATAGCAGCCAGCAATCATCCGGACCTACAATGAATCCGGCTTAGTCACATAACACCAACATGGCTTCAACATAAAAGCCTGATTCCTTATGTTTGTTGGTCAGAAGCCGAGACCACCACCCTCCTTAAGCTGGAAAATTACGTGCCAACTCAGCAAGTGATTGCCCCGTTTAACATCCGTTCCTGCCCATATAAAATGCCTAACAGTCTTGTCAATATTATTTAAGACTGATGTCGAAAGTAGACTAGTCTGCAGTACATAGATAGGAATAGCCGAAAGCACCGACTTTGCCAAAGTAACCTGTCTTGCCAACGATAGCTTTTTTGCCTTCCACCCTATCAACCTAGCCTTCATTTTATCCAACACTGGCCCAAAAATTTAACATTTTCAACAGCCCTGTTGGACTTGAACCCCCAAATATCTACCAACCGAAGTCACTTTCTTGAAACCCAACAACCTACATATTCCCTGCTGCAAGAAATAGGAGGTATTCTTCGAAAACAAAATTGTAGACTTCGACTCACTGACACGCTGTCCAGAACACTGACAAAGGTCTATAAGCACTCGACAATCACCTAAGCTTGCTATAAGGAGTCTTCAACAAACAGAAAAATATCATCAGCAAAGAAGAGATGGGAAATAGGGTGGCCACCCCGTATAATCCTCACCGAGCTCCACTGCTTCCCAGTGACCTCATCCTGGATCAAATAGGAGAGACGCTTTAAGCACAATACAAATAAATATGGCGACAAGGAATCCCCCAGTGGACCCCCTAAACTGAACAAAGGGCACAATAAGGACTCCATTAAATAGCACCTGCATGCTAGACGACGTAACACACAACCGAATCTTCTGTACCAATTCCGAATCCAAAACCACTAGAAGTAGTGTCTTAAAAATAAAATCCCAACTTATCCTGTCATAAGCCTTCTCAAGGTCCAACTTTATCGCCATTCAGCCCTTACGACCCGATCTCCGGTCCATCACATGCAGGACTTCCTGCACCACCACCACATTATGTACTATTTGTCTGACTGGGATAAAACTAGCCTGACTACATAAAATTAGCTCCAATGTACAATGTTGCAAACCCTTCACAATGAGCTTAGTAATAACCTTATATAGGACATTACATAAACTAATCGGCCTGAACTGTGTAATCCTAATGCAGCTGGAACCTTTGGGATGAGCATAAGAAAAGTGTCATTAAGACCTGAGGTACCATGCCAAATCTGAAGAAGTCGCAAGCAACCTAATGAACCGACTTACCCACCGTAGCCCACTGACTTTGGTAGAAAATAGCTTGCAAACCATCCAGTCCAGGGGCCTTAAAGTGACCCATGGATTTGACTACAACATACACCTCCTCTAGCGAAACTGCACTAAAATTAGCTAAGGACGGTCGCTGGACTGCAAGAAACATGTGGCTCGTAAGTAGAGTCTGACTCGCTACACCATCCTGAGCATATAACTTTTTAAAGAACTGCACCGCCATTTGAGTAAGCACCCCTGAATCCTCCTGCCAAAAGCCAGTATCATCCTGCAACACTGAAATATGGTTTGCCCGTCATCTGGCCAATGTAGACATGTGAAAAAAGTGAGTGTTCCTATCCCTTAAATTCGTCCAATTCACTCCCAACTTTTGTCGCCATAACATCTCCTCCTGAACCAAAATTACCTCATAGGACTGCCGAGACTCCTCCTGCAACTAAATCAAATTAGTAGACTAGCCCGTGTTTATACGACTTTTGATCCCATCAAGTCGCTCCCCAAACACTGATTTATTCCAGATCCTAACTTTCTTCACAAATCCTCGATATACGAATAACCACGAGACACTATTAGCCCAGTGCCGATGGACCATCGGCGAAAAACCAGGATGAGTAAGCCACGCCGCTTGAAACCGAAATGGAGAAGCTACTATCCTAGTTAAGCCTTGCAATTGTAAACTAATTAGACGATGATCAGATTTCACACAAGGAAGATGCCTCAATGTAGACTCAGGAAACATCTTCAACCAGGTTTCATTGACCAGAGCTCGATCTAGCCAAACTTGTAACAATCCCTTCAACCCAGTAAAGCTGGCCCATAAATCCCAAGTCTGATAGCTCATAATCATCAATAAAAGTCCACAGCTCATCTCTCCACTGGCCCCAATCCACTCTGCTAACCCTCTCAAACCGAGACATGCAGTAGTTGAAATCTCCAATAAGTACTTATGGACTAGTAATAGTCTGCTTAAAATCCAGTAGTCCTCGCCACAAATCAACCCTTCCCGAGGACACTTGATTAGCATACATTACCAAGCAAGCAAAGGCGAGGTTATCCTTCTCGCAGAATAGATGAACCATTTGGCGAGAATGGTGCATCACTGTGACAGTAATAGTACTGCCCTAAAAAACCCAAATACCTCTAGAAAATCCTTGTGCTTCTTCAAGAAAATGATTAGGCCAACCAAGTTTACTAATAACTCCATCTGCACGAGCCCTATTAATATGTGGCTCCACAACAATGAAAATACCCAGCTTATGCAACCAAACCAACTCCTTAAAGACAACCTGAAACTGAGGGTTTGTAGCCCCTCAGCAATTCCATGATATTATAAACATGGATAAGATAAACAAGACGCGTCAAGGGGACTGCACAGCCCTGTTCAATTTTGACTATTTCGCACCCTTTCCTTAGTTCTTACCAGTTCCCAGATGCTTCTCCTAAATGAAGCACTTCTTACTTGAGCGAGTGGAAATAATAGTATCAACTACTGCCTTCTCCTGTGCAGACCTAGGAACCTGTTGTTGGCCAGAGTCGACAGGCTGACCTGCCTCATCAACAGCCGTCACTACCAAATCCTACGTAAGCTGTGAAGCCTGTTGCTACACAAGTTTGACAATCGCACCCACTACCTTGACCTACCGCGCTTGCAACTGATCCACACCCATAGAGTCAGCACTAGTTATCGCAGTCAAAATTGCACCACCCCCACAGGAACGGGCACAGATACTTGAACCGAACTAGCACCCAATGGTGTCTCCCTCACGCTGCTTAGCCTCAAAGTACCCTACACTTTAGAGTTCTGCTCGATAGCTTTATGTGCATTTGAAGGACCTGACTTCCCTGTCTCAGCCACAATAATGGGCACAATCAGAGTGACATCTTGGGTAGTGCTCAAACCCCTCCATCCGTCTGTCTGTCATTTAGAGACTCCAAAACTGAAAACCTAGACCCACTGGGCCTCGCCCCAGGCTGATCACCAACAACGACAACTTTTCCTTTATCCAAACCCTCATCAATAGCTCTCCTCGACCTGGAAACCGATCTACCCCGCTCCACCTACTACCCCTTCGGATCCTTCAACTTAGGAAACGAGTATGATAGGAAAATACGATGAGAACCTATATCCATGGGCCAAACGCCTCGCTAGGAGGCTATGGCGCCATAGCTCCCTCACTCGACGACGCAGCAGTAACCAATGATGCATGAGGGCATGCAGACTTAACGTGGCCAATGCGACCACACTCAAAGCATATCTGTGGTAGTTTCTCATAGACGATCCGCTGCCACTTTTCATAAAAAAAGAATCCCAGAACCAAGGGCTTGTGCAAATCAATCTTAACTGCAACTCGCGTAGAACGCCATCTCTTCACATCGACTGTAGTGTTGTCAACCCTATTACCTTGCCAAAAGAATTCGCAAAGGCCAGTAGCAGCTTCTCATGATATGCCTGAACTGGTATGTCAAGAAAATGAACCCACGCTGTGATAGTGTGAGTATGGGTCGCCAATGGATCAAAAGACATAGACCAGGGTTGCACCAATAGGTAATGCCCTAAGATAATATAGGGCCCTCCAAGCAAAATGTTTGATACATCATCCTCACTACCCAGCCTTAATAGGAAATAGTCATTGTCCAAATTGACTATTTTAGGGTTTACCGAAAATTGCCACATAGCCTTCAGATGAGAACACATCAATCCATGTATAACTCATCGCCCCAGCACCTTCACCATAACCGCAAACTTCCAAGGCTCATTAAGCCTATTCCAGAGGGATGGCGCAAGCGATATTCTAGTCCCACTCCCGTCCATAACAATCAAAACATCCCCTTCATCAATCATCGTAGTGGAAATTGGATTTTGAGCCACGCAATCCTTGTACGTTCACTACTGACTACCTGTAGACTTCGCCGAAGGAGCACTGGTTTGGCCAACGGTGTCCAGAGTCAGCGGTCACCCATCACCATCGTCCTCAATCGAGTCGGGACTCTCTGAAGGTTGAGAGCAAATTCTCGTAGCAACCGCTATAGTATCTCTCAGTTATCTTTCAATTTGACACTAAAGAAGACTGCACTAGTGTTCTAGTAGGGGGACCTTATATGATGTTTTGTAAAACTTTACTACTCAAAAGGCTACCTAGTGCCTTTGCTTTCAATTATGAAGAATTCATGGAGGTCCCTATCTGGGTACAGTTCCCAAACGTTCCCTTGGAACTTTGGACTAAAAGAGGTTTATCTAAATTGGCTTCTAGGGTTAGGAAACCTATATGTATGGATGGCATCACCAGAGCTGGAACTCAGCTTGGTTTTACGAGAATGTTAGTGGAAATCAATGTTTCTAAGCCTCCTATGACAAGTTTTTCGGTTAAGATGCCTGGAGGCTCTAGCTATACTCAATTGGTAATTTTTTGAACATATCTTAGCTACTGTTTTGCTTGTAAGAAGTTTGGTCATAATCCATTCAAGTGCAAAGTAGTAGGCTACAACAAGAAACTGAATAAGAAGGAGAGTGGCAATGAGGATGGCGTGGGCAGCTCTAAAGTAGGCGAAGAGGGGCCCATATGAAATACAACTCAACCTTCCACAGATCTAGGGGTGACCTCGGAGGGAGCAACAGTGGGTAATAATGAGCAGATCCATAATAAGATAATAAAGGGAAGCAGGAAGGCGGGTAATAACATAAATCAAGGAGACATTAGTAGGGATACTGGGATAAACATTTAGGGGAATCTAGATATAGCTAGGCCTTTCAAAAACCCACAAGGGAGCAAGGGCAACAAAGTCACTGGCAGTAATGCAGCGAAGTTATCGACAGTTCCTACTAAGTGGGCAGGAAGTTGGGATATACACAGGACACAGAAAACATAATTGGGGGTGGAGAGTTAAATAATTCGAGCCTTCAAGCTAAGGTTAGGATAGTTGTACTTTCGAAGGGGGATAAGGGAATTAGTAACAATACTAGTAAGAACATGGAATTTGCAGAGGAAGAAGACAAAATTGATCTAATTACCTATGAAGAAACAACTAATGTAACTATGGATCAACATGAAAACTTAAACTGAAGGGAGGGTAAACATACTAGGGATACTGAATGGCTGCAAGTTCAGCATTCCAAACTTATTAATAAAGGCAAGGCAGTGGCAATCTCTTACGAAAGCATAAAAGAAGGGAATAACCCAAAGTGGAACAATATAGGGAGGATTACTAACACAGATGCGATGAGTAGAGGTGAAGGGGGCTACTTTCTAATAAAGGAGGTGTAAGGAGGGAAAGCAGTACTCACAGTAAATAAGTAGTGGAGGCTTTACAATTTACAGGAGGAGGGAAGACCTCCTCTAGAATGTCATGAAGATGCTCAGCTGGAATATTCGAGGTCTAAATAAGACCTCGAAACAAAACCATGTTGTCCAACTCCTTAGACAACATAGATGTAAACTCGCTTGCCTTTTAAAAACTAAGCTTATAATAGCTAACCTTAAATTGGTGATGATGAATCAGTTTATAGGATGGGACTACAATCATAATTTTGACAATGTTAAGGGGGTCGGATGTGTCTCATTTGGGATCTGAAAATTTTCCAATTTCAAGTTATGGACAAAGGGGAACAATTTATACATTGCCGCATCCACTATTGCATCACTCAACACACATTCCTGCTCTCTTGTGTATACAGCCTATATAGTGTCACTAAGAGGCGCGAATTATGGCAACAATTAAATAGCCTCAGCCTAACAAAGTCGATACCTTGGCTAATCATGGGAAATTTTAACTGCATATGTATGACTAATGAAAGAATAGGCTGTTAACTGACTTTTGCATACTTATTAAAAGACCTTCTGGATTTTCACTTAACTCATGGGTTAGAAGATGCTCCAGTAAGGGGGAATTTTATACTTGGCATGAGAACTCACTTTGGGCTAAATTGGATAGAGTTTTACTCAATCCGACTTGGAGTATTCTTGGTTATGAATGTTCAACACACTTTCTTGCTATGATGGTTAACTCGGATCATTGCCCCATTGCCCCATTTTAGTGGACCTGATAAATAAAGAAGTACGCGCCAAAAAACCCTTCAAATTTTTTAATATATGGCTCCAACACTTATAATTTCAAGCTATCCTTTCTCAAAGTTAAGAGCAGGAAGTCTATGGTACGACCCAGTTTATCATATGTTAGAAAATGAAATTACTGAAAATTCCTCTAAAACAGTTTAATGTTGATACTTATGGACACATTTCTCATAAGTCAAGTTAGCTTCTGGCAAATTTCAATTGGCTTATCAAGCCTCTCTGCAAAACTTGAATAATATAGAGCTATAACATGCAGTGACTATTAAAAAGCAGCGGGCAGAATTTTTAATGGATGCAGAACGACGATTCTTTTAGCAAAAATCAAAATGTCGATACTTAGTCGAAGCAGACAAAAGTACTAAATATTTTCATTCAATAGCAAGGAAGAGGACCCAATAAAATGAAATCTCTCATCTCATCAAAACTGATGGGAACAGGACAGAATCTTTAGGTGAGGTTGCAAATGTATCATGTCCCATTTCCAAGACCTTCTTGGTACATCCACACTAGTGAGGGAGATTGATTGCTCAATAATACAAAGAGGTTTGACTATTTATGAAGACATGAAAAATTCATTGATTGCTCATGTTAGGGCTGAAGAGATTAAACGCGCTATATTTGATATTGGTAATGACAAGGCCCCAGGGCCAGATGGCTACACTTTAACCTTCTTCAAGAAAAATTGGAATATTGTTGGTTTCGACCTAATCTTTGCAGTAACTAAATTCTTCCAGGAGGGCTAGTTTCTTAAACAACTTAACCATTCAATTCTTGCCCTCATTCCAAAGAAATACACTGATCTGTGGGTTTTAGACTTCTAGCCGATAGCTTGTTTGAATATGGTTAAAAGGTGATAGCCAAAATTCTAGCAAACAGAATGTCCCCGGTGGTGCAAAAAATTATTGATCTTGCCCAAGCTAGCTTTATACCTAGACGAAGCATGCTAGATAAAATTTTTTTGGAATAAGAACTAGTTGGAGGATAGGCTTGGAAACGTATATCTCCACGATGTATGTTAAAAGTCGACATTACAATAGCATATGATATAGTTTTTTGGGAATTCTTAGAAGCTATGATGATAGAGCTAAATTTTCCTATGCTTTTTATTCGACGAGTTATGGTCTGTATGAAGACAGTCTCATATTCAATCTCCATTAATGGATCCTTGTATGGAATGTTCCTTAGCAAATGTGGTTTAACGCAAGGAGACCCTATGTCTCCAATTTTTTTCCTTCTTTACTTAGAGTATCTTTCTCGGCTACTGGCTGTAAAAACTACTAATCCCTCATTTCATTTTACTCCAAAATTCAAATCTATGGGTATTACCCATTTTGCATTTGCAGATGATCTGATGTTATTTTCTAGAGGTGATAGGGGGGTTCTATACAAATATTGTCGAAAGTTCCTAGCGATAGAGCCAACGGGCTCTTTTACCCACCGAAGGTGTGCCAACGTGCTATTTTTTGATCAATGGTGCCCAATGGGCTGTTTTTCCCACCGAAAGTGCCTAGTGACAGTTCCAATAGGCTGTTTTTACCCACTCAAGGTGTGCCAATGGACTGTTTTCCCACCGAAGGTGCCGAACGAGCTATTTTTCCCACCTTAAGTGCCTAGCGACCTTGCCAACGGGCTGTTTTGCCTACCGAAGGGGGGCCAGCAGGCTTTTTTCCCACCGAAGCTACCCAATGGGCTGTTTTTCCCACCAAAAGTGCCTAACGATCATGTCAATGCGCTATTTTGCCCATTAAAGTGTCTAGCAACCGTGCCAACGGGTTGGTTTTCCCACCAAAGGTGCTCCAACGACCTGTTTTTCCCACTTCAGGAGCCCAAAGAGTTGTTTTTCCTACTGAAAGAGTCTAGTGGCTGTGCCAACAGGCTATTTCTCCCACCAAAGGTGTGCCAACGTGCTATTTTTTGCACCGAACGTGCCCAACAGGATGTTTTTCCCACTGAAAGTTCCTAGCGATAGTGCCAACGGGCTCTTTTACCCATTGAAGGTGTGCCAACGTGCTATTTTCTGATCAACGATGCCCAACGGGCTATTTTCCCACTGAAAGTGCCTAGCGACAGTTCCAACAGGTTGTCTTACCCACCAAAGGGGTGCCAATTGGCTGTTTTCCCACTGAAGGTGTCGAATGAGCTGTTTTTCCCACCTTAAGTGCCTAGCCTTGCCAACGGGCTGTTTCATCCACCAAAGGTAGGCCACTAGGCTTTTTCCCACCGAAGCTACCCAATGGGCTATTTTTCCCACCGAAAATGCCTAGCGACTGCGGTAATGTGCTGTTCTGTCCACCGAAGGTGCCCAACTGGTTATTTTTCCCACTGAAAGTGCCTAGCGATCATACCAATGTGTTGTTTTGCCCACCAAAGGTGTGCCAAAGTGATGTTTTTCCTACCGAAGGTGCCCAACGGGTTGTTCTTGCTATCGAAAGTGCCTAGCGGTAGTGCTAACTGGCTATTTTACCCTCCAAAGGTGTGGCAACGGGCGGTTGTTCCCCTCGAACGTGCACAACGGGATGTTTTTCCCATGGAAAGTGCCCAGTGACAGTGTCCATAGGTTCTTTTACCCACCGAAGGTATGCCAACGTGCTGTTTTTTTTATCGATGGTGCCCAATGGGCAATTTTCCCTTTGAAAGTGCCTAGCGACAGTTTCAACGGGCTGTTTTACCCACTGAAGGTGTGCCAATGGGTTGTTTTCCCACCGAACGAGCTGTTTTTCCCACCTTAAGTGCCTAGCGACCGTGCCAACGAGATGTTCTGCCCATCGAAGGTGGGCTAGCAGGCTTTTTTCCCACCAAAGCTGCCCAATGGGCTGTTTTTCCCACTGAAAGTGCGTAACGATCGTGTCAATGCGCTATTTTGCCCACTGAAGGTGCCTAGTGACTGTGCCAACAGGCTGTTTTGCCCACCAAAGGTGTCCCAACAGCCTGTTTTTCCCACTTAAGGTGCCCAATGAGCTGTTTTTCCCTTTGAAGGAGCCTAGCGGCCGTGCCAACGGGCTGTTTCTCCCACCGAAGGTGTGCCAATGTGCTATTTTTCCCACCGAATGAGCCCGACGAGATGTTTTTCCCGCCGAAAGTTTCTAGCGACAGTGCCAACGGGCTCTTTTACCCACCGAAGGTGTGCCAACGACTGTTTTTCCTACCTAAAGTGCCCAACGGGATGTTTTCCCATCAAAAGTGCCTAGCGACAGTGCCAACAAACTCGTTTACCCGCCGAACGTGTTCCAACGTGCTATTTTTTTGATCGATGGTGCCCAAAGGGCAATTTTTCCCACCGAAAGTGCCTAGCGACAGTTACCGAAGGTACCGAATGAGTTGTTTTTCCCACCCTAACTGCCTAACGAACTTACCAGCGGGCTGTTTTGCCCATTGAAGGTGGGCTAGTAGGCTTTTTTCCTAACGAAGCTACCCAATGGGCTATTTTTGCCACCAAAAGTGCCTAACAATAGTGTCAATGCACTGTTTTGCCCATCGAAGGTGTGCCAACAAGCTATTTTTCTGACTAAAGGTGTGTCAATGAGCTATTTTTCCCATCGAAGGTGCCTAAAGGGCTATTTTTCCCACCGAAAGTGCCTAGCGACTGTGCCAACTGGTTATTTTTCCCATTAGCACTATGCCAATGGGCTATTTAGCCCACCAAAAGTGTGCCAATGGGCTATTTTGCCCACCAAAGGTGTGCCAACGAGCTATTTTGCCCAACAGGCTATTTTTCCACCCTAAATGCCCAGCGACCTTCCCAACGGGCAATTTTTTCCATCAAAAGTGCCTAGTGACCATGCCAACAGCCTATTTTTTGCATCAAAGGTGAGCAAATGGGCAGTTTCGGCCACCAAAGATGTCTACCAATCTGACAGACTGTTTTGCCCACCAAAGGTCTACCGACGAGCTGTTTCTCCAACTGAAGGTGCCCAACAGGTTGTTTTTCCCACCGAAGGTACCTAGCGACCGAGCCAACGAGTTATTTTACCCACTAAAGGTGTGCCAATGGGCTGTTTTTCCCATCGAAGGTGCCTAACGGGTTGTTTTTCCCACCAAAAGGGCCTAGCGACTGTGCCAATGAGCTGCTTTGCCCACCAAAGTTGTGCCAAATGTGTTCTTTTTCCCACCCTATATGCTTAGCGACCGTGCCAATAGGCTGTTTTACCTACCGAAGGTATGCCTACGGGTAGTTTTTCCCACTGAAAGTTCCCAACGGGCTGTTTTTCCCACCAAAAGTGCCAAGCAATCTTGCCAATACATTGTTTTGCCCACCAAAGGTGCCTAACGACTGAGCCAACGAGTTGTTTCTCCCATCAAACGTGCCCAACGAGCTATTTTTCCCACCAAAAGTGCCTTGTGATTGTGCTAATGAGTTGTTTTTCCCATCGAAAGTGCCCAACGGCCTATTTTTCCCACTGAAAATGCCTAGCGACCGTGCCAATGGGTTATTTTGCCTATCGAGGGTGTGTCAACGACAGTTTTTACCACTGATGGTTCCCAATAGGATGTTTTTCCCACAGAAGGTGCCCAGAGACCGAGCCAACGGCCTATTTTACTACCCACCAAAGGTGTGCCAACGAGCTATTTTTCCCACCGAAGATGCCCAACAGGTTGTTTTGCCCACAGAAGGTGACTAACGACCATGCCAATGGGCTATTTTGGCCGTTGAATGTATGGCAATGCCCCGTCGAAGGTGCACAACTGGCTGTTTTTCCCACTAAAAGTGCTTAGCGACCATGCCAACAGACTGTTTTGCCCATCAAAGGTGCCTAGCACCTGTGCCAACGAGCTATTTTTCCCATTGAAGTTGTGCCAATAGTAGTTTTTCCCATCGATGATGCCCAACGGGATGTTTTTCCCACCAAAAATGCCTAGCGACAGTTCCAACGGGTTGTTTTACCCACCAAAGGTGTGCCAACGGGTTGTTTTCCCATCGAAGGTGCCTAACGAGTTGTTTTTCCCACCCTAAGTGCCTAGCGACTGTGCCAACGGGCTGTTTTACCCACTAAAGATGTGTCAACGGGCTATTTTTCCCACCAAAAGTGCCTATAGACCGTGCTAATGGGTTGTTTTGCCCTCCAAAGGTGTCTAGCGATTGTGCCAACGTGCTATTTTCCCCACCAAAGGTACCCAACAGTCTACTTTTCGCACCGAAAGTGCTTAGTGAGTGTGCCAACTGACTATTTTTCCCACCGAAGATGCCCAGCGACCATGCCAACGGGCTATTTTGCACACTGAAGGTGTTCCAAGGGGCTATTTTTCTCACCGAACATGACCAACGGGTAGTTTTTTCGTACCGAAAGTGCCTATCCACCATGCCAACAGGCTATTTTTCCATTCGAACGTGCCCAACGGGTTGTTTTTCCTATGAAAAGTGCCTAGGGACCGTGTTAACAAGCCGTTTTTCCCACTGAAGGTGCCTAGCGACCTTGCCAATGGGCTATTATGCCCACCGAAGATGTGCCAACGTGCTATTTTTCCTATCGAAGGTGCCTAACTGGTCATTTTTCCCATCGAAAGTGCCTAACAACTGTGTCAACAAGCTATTTTACCCACCGAAGGTGAATAACGACCTTGCCAATGAGCTATTTTGCCCACTGAGAGTGTGCTAACGGGCTGTTCTTCCCACCGAAGGAGGCCAATGGGTTGTTTTGCCCATCGAAGGCGTGCCAACAGGCTATTTTTCTGACCAAAGTTGTATCAATAGACTATTTTCCCACCGAAGGAGGCCAACGGGCTGTTTTGCCCATCGAAGGTATGCCAACAGGCTGTTTTTTCGACCAATGGTGTGTCAATGGGCTGTTTTTCCCACCGAAGGTGCCCAACAGGATATTTTTCCCATTGAAAGTGCCTAGCAACTGTGTCAACTAGTTATTTTGCCTATTGGCACTATGCCAACGGGCTATTTAGTCCACCAAAAGTGTGCCAACAGGCTATTTTGCCCACCAAAGGTGTGCCAACGGGCTGTTTTTCCCACCGAAGATGCCCAACGGGCTGGTTTTCCCACCCTAAATGCCTAGTGACCTTGCCAACGTGCTATTTTTTCCATCAAAGGTGCCTAGTGACCTGCCAACGGGCTATTTTCCCATCAAAAGTGTGTAAACGGGCAATTTTGCCCAATAAAGGTGTGCCGACGAGCTGTTTGTCCCACCAAAGGTTCCCAACGGGCTGTTTTCCAACTGAAAGTTCCTAGCGACTGTGCCAACAAGTTGTTTTACCCACCAAAGGTGTGCCAACGGGCTTTTTTCCCATCGAAGGTCCTCAACGGGATATTTTTCCTACCAAAGGTGCCTAGCGAGTGAGCCAACGAGCTATTTTGCCCACCAAAGGTATGCCAACAGGCTATTTTTCACACCAAAGTTAACCAACGGGATGTTTATTCCATAGAAAGTGCCTAACAACTGTGCCAACGAGTTGTTTTACTGACTGAAGGTCCCTAGGGATCGTGCTAGCAGGCTATTTTGCCCATCGAATGTGTGCTAAGTTTTCCCACTGAAGGTGTGCCAATGGGCTTTTGCCCATCGAAGCTACCATATAGGTTATTTTTCTCATCGAAAGTGCCTAACGATTATGCCAATGCGTAGTTTTGCCCACCGAAGGTGCCTAGCGACCTTACCGATAGGCTGATTTGCCCACTGAAGATGTGCAATTGGTCTATTTTTCCCACCGAAGTGCCCAACGGGATGTATTTCCCACCAAAAGTGCCTAGCGACCTTGTCAACAGGCTATTTTTCCCACTAAAGGTGTGTCTTTCCCACCAAACGTGCCCAACGAGCTATTTTTCCTGCCAAAAGTGCCTAGCGACAACACCAACGGGCTCTTTTACCCACCGAAGGTGTGTCAATAGGCTATTTTTCCCATCGAAGTGCCCAACGGGCTATTTTTCCCATCGAAAGTGCCTAACGGATTGTTTTGCCCATCGAAACTGCCTAACAAGCAGTTTTGCCCATCGAAGATGCCTAACGGTCTGTTTTTCCCATCGAAAGTGCCTAATGGGCTATTTTGCCCATCGAAGGCTCCTAACGAGTTGTTTTTTCCACAGAAAGTGCCTACCGACCATGCCAACGGGCTATTTCTCCCACAAAATGTGTGCCAACAAGTTGTTCTTCCTATTGAACGTGCCCAAAGGGCTATTTTTCCCACCAAAAGTTCATAGCGATAGTGCCAACGGGCTCCTTTATCCATCGAACGTGTGCCAACGGACTATTTTTCCCACCGAAGGTGCCCAATAGGAAGTTTTTCCCACTGAAAGTGCCTACTGACTGCACCAACGTACTATTTTTCCCCTCAAAGGCACCCAACATGCTATTTTTCCAATCCAAAGTGACTAGCGACCATGTCAACAGACTATTTTGCCCATAGAAGGTGCCTAGCGACCGTGCAAATGGGCTGTTTTGACAATCAAAAGTGTGCCATTGGGCTATTTTTCCTACCAAAGGTGTCCAACGGGCTGTTTTTCATACCGAAGGGGACTAGTGACCGTGCCAACAGGCTGTTCTACCCACTGAAGGTGCACCAACGAGCTTTTTTCTGATCGAAAGTGCCTAGCGGCCGTGTCAACATGTTGTTTTGCCCACCAAAAGTGCATAACGACCATGCCAACTTTCTATTGTGCCCACTGAAAGCGTGCCAATGGGCTATTTTTGCCACGGGCTATTTTCCCACCAAAAGTGCCAAGTGATCTTGCCAATGTGCTGTTTTGCCCACCAAAGGTGCCTAGCAACCGAGCCAATGGGTTGTTTTTCCCACCAAAAGTGCCTAGCGACCGTGCCAACAAGTTGTTTTTCCCATCCAAGGTGCCCAACGGGCTATTTTTCCTACTGAAAGTGCCTAGCGATCATGCCAACGGGCTATTTTATCCATCGAAGGTGCCTAGTGACTGTGCCAACGGGCTATTTTGCCAACCTAAGTTGTGCCAACGAAAATTTTTCCACCGTTGGTGCCCAACGGGATGCTTTTCCAACTGAAGGTGCCAAGCGACCGAGCCAACGGGTTGTTTTACCAACCTAAGGTTCACCAACGGGCTATTTTTCCCACCGAACGTGCCCAACGGGTTGTTTTGCCCACCGTAGGTGCCTAGCGACCGTGCCAATGTGTTATTTTACCTGTGGAAAGTATGCCAACGGGCTATTTTTCCCACCGAAGGTGTGCCAACGGGCTGTTTTTCCCATTGACAGTGCCCAACTGGCTGTTTTGCCCACTGAAAGTGTCTAGCAACCATGCCAATGGGCTGTTTTGCCTATAAAAGATGCCTAACGGCCGTGCCAACGGGCT
>JAOQML010117797.1:0-21975 GCA_027568935.1 Erythroxylum urbanii
TAAGGTATTGTGTATACGACAAATATTTTACATCATTTGCCTTATCAGAGGAATGTAAATTGTATTAAACTATGTTACTTGATTTTACTATAGCAATGGAATGGTGGATATTATGGTTATATTGATGAATTGTACAATATTTTCAATTATTAAACTATATTTTGAGGATATTATGTAACTAATGATATGTTGATGCAAGAAAATACTAGAGTATTTTTTTTCAAGAGCTATTGGAAATGAAATACCGCAATATACTTGATTTTAAACATTTTGTCATTATAAATAGGGTGCATAAAATATAATTAATTATGCATAAAATATAGTTAATTAAAATATATTTAAAATTTGATATAAAAGAATTTTTTAACAATTTTTTATTTTTTAAGATTTTTAACAAACCAACCACCATCAAAGATTACGGTAATCATTCCTCCATCTCAACCAACCATCTTTATTATAATGATTATATCCATTCCCATTCCCCACTATATTCATTCCTATTCCCATTTACATTATCCTCTGTGAACCAAGCGCCCCCTTAGATTGTATTTCCTATTATCTTCAGTTTTATTATTGTATAGAATTGGATTGAGTAGATGATGATATGATCTAGAATGTCGAGGATGTTCTAAACTCACATTTGAAATTTTATTCTTAAATTAATGAGAATCTGATTGTTTATGTGTGTATTGGATATTATTGTGATTTGATTATGCTATTGTATAATTCGATACAAACTGAGAGGGTGAATCGAATGAAAAATGATTAAATTGGACTAACGAGAGTTAGGTGATTTAATAGAAACCAAAATTAAATAAGATCGATAATTTATACCGAGAGAGATTTTGTATAGGTTTCCGATAGTTTGATAGATAACTTCAGAACTAATTAGGATTTTGGATAGGTTATGAATTGAGAGATTGCAACCTCTATAATTTGATTAGCGTTTATGATTTAGGGTTAATAGTTATAACTCGAGAGAGAGTAGTACCCTAAGATAGGCTAGAACTAATAATTCAATAATTCAATAATTCATAATCAGTTTGGTTAGCATTAAGAATAGGTAAAATTTTCTTTCTCTCAATTGGTAATTTCCTTCATTGATTCTTGGGTGTGATGCAAATTGCTTAATAATTAGTATTTTGTGTTTAATTCTTAATTTGATTGATTGAATTGAATTCTTGTTTTAGATTCATTGCACCTTGAATTTCTGTTATTTGTTCTGGCCTTAGATTTTAGGATTAGATTAGTTCTCTCCTTGTAGGATCGACATCTTTGGTACTACGTTAACAAACCGTGTGTTTGTAGATTATCGAGGGTTGATAATTAAAACTTAAACACAACCAAACTCTAATCAAGTTTTTGGCATCATTGTCAATGAGGCATAGATTAGTTTAATTCTTGTAGTCTAAGGTTTTTTCAC
Organism: Erythroxylum urbanii; assembly: GCA_027568935.1. Taxonomy (NCBI): domain Eukaryota; kingdom Viridiplantae; phylum Streptophyta; class Magnoliopsida; order Malpighiales; family Erythroxylaceae; genus Erythroxylum; species Erythroxylum urbanii. The sequence goes on from JAOQML010117797.1 coordinate 1,424, forward strand.
CATCTTTTGTAAAAAAAAGTGTACGAAGTTTAGGCAAAAAGTTGAAACACATTGCTTTGGACATCACAAGGCAGCGATGGAGAATCCAGAAAATTAGATATCAAGAAGAGATGAAAAGAACGATCATGGAGGATATATATTATAGGGAGCAAAGGACTCTTGTAGATTTCAATGAGCCCAATTTAGTTAGGTAATCATCATTCTTATATGAACACGTACACTTCGAGGTGTAACCCAAAAATAGGATATAAACATCTTTTCGTTCATCAACTTTTAGCTCTCATTCAAACACAATTTTCATAACTAATCTATTGTTGATCATAAACACAAAAATAGAACATCAAACATGTCCATACATTCATCAATGTTCATTATCATTTTTTGCACACTTTTATACACCATTTTTACTGTCAACCCAACAAAAAAATCATCCTTATAATATTTCATAATTTATTTCTCATCGAATATACAAAAATAGGACATGAATATATCTATTCTTCACTAATGTTTCTGCACTCTTTCTTACATCATTTACATCACCAATCATCCATAATACAACTCTTAACCTATTATTTAACATTTATAAGAAACAGAACATCAATATATATTCATTTCTTCACCAACATTCTAGCATATACTCAACTCCTTTATCATGATCATTTACCTTTAAACTTTCATCATATATGTTTCATTTAACAAAGCCTTGAAGATTAATAATAATACACTTACTTGTCTTAGCTCAAAGCCTTTCCCAATCATCAAGTAACTCTAGCACTAAGAATACACGATCTCCACAAATTAAGGTTGAATATACTGGGTTTTCATCAAATGAAGAGGACAACAACTTGTTGTAGAGATAAGATGAAAAATGGAGATAAAAACTCAAGATTGTGGTTTGACCTATCTTTCAACGCATTGCATGATCATCATCTCATCAAAGAGAAATATGTTAGGTTCTTCTTCAAGAAGAGGACAACATGATCTTGGAGTAGAAAATGAAGGGTTATAGCAAAGCTCACGTTGAAAGGGAGAGAAGAGAGTGTCGTGAGTGGAGTAAGAGAATGAAGATGATGAAGAAAGAGAGCATTTGGAAAAAGTGAAAAACAAATGGAAGATGGTCTTGCAAATGAATGTAACGAGAGTGAGGTATGTAGCAAGTGGCTTGACACTTGTCACTTGCCATATGTCCTCCTCTTGTTGTCCTTACTTGGTCATTTTTAATAACTAGTCTATTTATCTCCTAATTTCTAATCCAATTGTCACCCAATTTTCAATGACACTTGTCAAATAATCCTAATGTCACTTATCAATAATTTCTACTGCCATGTGTCACGTATTTCTACTACCATAAATTAATTTGTCTTGCCACTTGGTATTTTTCCTAGTCCAAAAATACTCTCAATTTTGGAAATATCCCAAATTTAACAAATAAATTTGAATTCACCAATCATAATTTTATAACCAAAATTCAAGATATAAAATTCATAATTCACATTATAATCACTTTAAAATTCATTATACCCCGGAATACGTCAAATGAGTGCATATATAGTCATTGTAATGTGTACAATCACTATTCATGTGTGTGTATGCTTATGCTAGTGATATGTATGTGCAATCTACCTCATGTAATTTCTTAATACTATTTTCATATACAATGGATTAGGACCCTATGTCCTAACCCTCAGTATGGAATAATAGGATGTTACAATTTTTCCCCTTAAGAAATTTTGTCCTCGAAATTCTTACCTGATTGATTAAACTGATAGGGGTATTGTTTTCTCTTATTCTCCTCCATTTTCCTATGTAGCTTCTTCATTCAAATGATTCTTCTAAAAGACTATAACCAATGGAATTACTCGATTTTTCAGTTACTTATTCTGGTAACCCATTATCATAACTGATTCCTCAATATAACTCAAATTACTCATAATTTACACTTCCTACGTCGGTAACACATATGTCAGATCAGACCAATATCTTCTAAGCATACTCACATGAAACATATTGTGTATCTGAGACATCTTTGTTGGTAAGGCTAACTTATAAGCCAATGGTCCTATTTTCTTAATAATTTTATATGAACTAATGTATCTCTGCTTAACTTACCCTTATTTCTAAACCTCAGCACACTTTTTTAAGGTGATACTCTCAGAAATACTTGATTTTCCACATGATATAACATATCCTTTTGGTGTTGATCCATTTAACTCTTCTGTCTACTTTGAGTCACTTAAATTCTATTACAGATCAATTTCACTCTATCAACATTATCCTGAATCAATTATGTGCCTTCTACAATCCTTAGGCCCTCTTCATCCTAATATAAAGGCGAGTGACACTTTCTTCCATACTACATCTTATACAGTGTCATACTGATATTACTATGATAATGATTGTTATAAACAAATTCAATCAGAGCTATATATTGATCCTATGCTCCTTAAAACTCCAAAATGCAAGCTTTGAGCATATCTTCAACAGTCTTAATCAAGTCGAACATTTAGGCACATATTCAGCCAATTAATTCTTCATCCCTGGCCACCAGAAATATTGTTTCAACGTATTATCTATATTGGTAGTACCAAGAAGCATAACATAGACTGTTATGTGTGCTTCCTCTAGAATTTCTTTTCTCAAATCATCTACATTAGGTACACATATTTTCTGCTTCAACCACAATGTATCATTTTCCAGTTCAAGCTCAGAATTCGAATTCACTTTTAATTTCTCAATAAGATTCACTAATTCTAGATCCTTACTTTGGACTTTTCTAATCCTTTCATGCAAAACTAGTTTTAAATTCAATATAACTAATAATATTTCGTTTTGCCCCAATTAAACACAACATTCAATGCTCTTAATTGAACCAAATTTTGTAACCTCGATGTCTAAATTTATGCTACACTACTTTTGGATTTTCTGCTTAATGTATTAGCTACAACACTAGCTTTACCAGGATAATATTCAATTATACAATTATAATCTTTAAATAACTCTATCCATTGTCTCTGTCGTATATTCAAATCTTTCTGACTGGAAATGTTTCACCATACAAATAGTGTCTCTAGATTTTCAAAACAATTACTACTGCAGTAAGTTCTAAATCATGTACCAAATAATTCAACTTATGAGATCTTAATTATCTCAATGCATATGAAATTACTTTACCATGCTGCATTAGAATACGTCACTAATCCCTGGTGTGAAACATCATTATATACTATATAACCTCCAAATCCAGATGGAATAGCTGACACCAGTACTGTAATTAATCGGTGTTTTACTTCCTCAAAACTCTTTTTACATTCATTAGTACATCTGAATGACGTATTCTTCCATAGAAGTTTTGTCAAAGGGCTGAGATTAGTGAAAACCCCTTAACAAACCTCCGATAATGTCTAGCTAATCGAATAAAACTTCAGATCTCATATATATTCCTCGAAGTTTCTCACTTCATTATTACCTTTACTTTCTTTGGGTCTCCTATATGCACTATCCAGATACTATATGACCCAAAATACTACTTGATCAAGCCAAAATTTGCACTTACTAAACTTGACATATAATTGTTTCTCCCTCATTATATTTAAGACTAACCTCAAGTGTTCAAAATGTTCCTATAAACTTTTCGAATACACTCTGAATATCATCTATGAAAATAGTCACTAATTGATCCAAGTAAGGTTGGACACTTTATTCATTAACGTTATAAATGTTGCGGAGGACATTTGTCAACTCAAAAAGGCATCACCAATAATTCAAAGTGCCCATAATTAGTTCTTGAAATTCTTAAGTAACTAATTCCTCAGATGGGGTAATGTCATCTCAAGTTTTTTTCAATCTCTCAATAGACTTCTTTTTTTGTATGATTTTCTTCAATCATTTGATTTCCCCAGATTCCTTGACAGGTTAATTTGATGTATTACCATTCTTACTAGTTTCTCCACACATTTTAAATTATTTACAAATCTCAATTTTCTGAACACAAACGTTAAATCTAACTTGTTCCTTCTTAATATACTAATATATAATACATTATAGACCTAGGTTCCTTTAGCTATAGCAATAATATCATCTCAAATTCATGAACCTAATAAGGTGGTTGGGTTACTTTACATTAAACAAAATACAAGCACTCTTTATAGCATATTCGGGTTCTTATGCCTGAGTCCCATTTCTAATTGACTCCAATATTCAGTTCTAATTTGTTTAATAGTCATTCATTTCTAGGATTGAAACATTTGATCTACATGGTGTAAGTTGATGAACTTCTCTATCAAAGGAAGATCTCTCTTTTTAATCTCTATACTGTTTATATAATCTCTATCAATCAACTATATTCATCATCACTTTTCAGCCATTCTTAATACCTCAATAAGATCAATTTTAACTATTCATGATATCTCAATAAGATCAATTACTATCATATCTTATGTGATTAGAATATTCTTTATAATAAAGCTCAGTGAAACAGTAGGCATATTCAGCTAGTCTCATACATTGTTATGTACCACCCAGATCTTTACATCTTGTCTAAAGACGTTTTTTTCAAAAAGTCACCAATTAATATCTTACGCTAATAATGCCTTAATCTCTATTGATTTTGGATAAATTTTGAATATTCTATGACTATACAATAGTTACTTCTCTATAGTAATTACCATTTTAATATCCATCTAAATCCATGCTTCCACTGCTCTACTCTGAGTCATCTCAGAATTTTAACTATGGGGACTTTGACTAAAGAGCATCTAATATATCATAGATTACCTCCTATACCATATCCAAGTATATAATACATACGTGGTTAATAACATTTTTCACTAAGGTCACCACATTTTTGGATATACACTCATAATAACTGATCGACTTAACTTTGAGGACTGCTACATATCTCGTTATCATTTATCTCATCTTCCATCTATCATTTATTTCATCATACATATGTATGTTCTCAATCAATTCTGAAACATAGATACGTAACCATCTTGAAATTTTGATCTTAAATCCACTAACACAATCTTATACTAAATCATAACTCTTATCACGTTAATTATATAACCATTTTGAGTCCAAGTTCAACCTCTCGAAGTTATAGTAAATTTTGTTTTCTTTCAAATTTGCTTATATACTTCCAATCTTGTCATTTATAATTGTATCTCTATCTCTTTCTCAGTCAATCCATGAAAATGATTTCACATTCATATCCATTCAAGGATATACAACTTGTAACACTGGACTCTCTGAGCTCTTTTGTATTGGTCTGTACTTGGAGATACTTTTGTATATTGATATATACATGGTTTTATATGAGTTCAAAAATGTATTTTAATCCTTTCGGTATATATTTCAGTGATATATAATGTTACATGCCCTTACATGAACTTAGAGTTCATCAGTATGCGAAATCTTGGAGATTTCTGATATATAAGCTTCTAAGTATGTAAAGGCTAGTCCATTGGATGGATATTGCCATGGTGGCTGAGTTAAATGTGTTCTAATACCTTATAGGTGATTAGACATGATTTATATACTTATTGGACACATAGAAAGCTTAATTTAAAAAGTTGATGTACATAGGGGCTTATTTAGAACCTGTTAAAGTTAAGGGACTTAAATGTAATTTTTCAATTCTTGGAAGACCAATATGTAATTTTATAAGGCTAAGGGGCTTAAATATAATTTTCAAAAGTTCGAGGACCAAAATGAAAATAAAAGTTCTGTTAATTCTCAAATTTTGTGCTTAATTGCAAATTTAGGAAAAGTTTGAAGGATAAAATGGTAATTTCCCATAAACTAAGGGGAAAAAGCTAAATTCACCATGTTTAGTCAAAGAAGAGTCAAAATTATAGACCCTTATTCTTGTGTGTGGCCATGCACCCCATTATTTGGCATTAAAACACTTTGTTTTAATTAAGAGAAAGAAAAAGAAAGGAGAAGAGAGGAGAAGAGTAAGTTTCAGCCATCACTTAATATTCACTTCTCCAACCCAAAACAAGCTATTCTAAGTTAATTTGGGATCAAGGAAGTCAAATTTATCATTAGATTTGAGAAATTCTCAAAAGATTTTAAGATATCACTAAAGGAAAGTTTAGATAAATTTTGTCTCATCTCTCTGTACATTATGATTTTGAGTTTAGTGTTAAGATATGTTGTTATCCATGTTTGAATATGCATGAAACATGGTTTAGATGAATGAAATGAGTCATGTAAAAGCTTCCTTAAGCCAAAATCGAAATGCCCAATCTCTGGTGAAAGTTTGTGAAGTTTTAAATATCTTTTGAAATTGATGGTTTAAATGAACTCTATGATGTTAATTGTGTATGTATAATGTGAATTGATGATGCAAAATGAGAAAGATGTACACTGGAACGACGCTTTCAAGTTTATTCCTTTAGGTGTTTGATAAAATGCCTAAGTGAACTTGGCCTAGGATTTAAGGATTTTGATGGTGTGTATTGGAAAGAGGCTTTCATGTTTACTTAGAGTAAAATTTAATTATTACTTAGATTGATGAGTAGTGACCTAATGTGCTTGGATAAAATGTGCTTGATTATGCTTTGAAATGTGTAAGTATTGGATCAAGGCATTAAATGCCTTGGAAAATGTAAAAGAAAGCTTATGTGAATAATAAGGGAAGTAACTATGTGAGAAGCTTCATACCAGAATCCTATAGCTTAAAAATTGTGATATTGTGTTTTATACACTTATATGATGTTGTGTAAATATGAGTTATATGTTTGAGTAGTAAATATATTATATTTATATGTATAAAGGCACGGGAGCTATGGATTAAGGAGCTCATTCCGAGGATTGTTGAAGTCAAAGGAGTGTACACCTCCTTTTAAGGTGAGTTGGGGAAATCATGTCTCTTAAATGGGACTAGGACAACCCAAGACATACATAATGACTTGTATGTGAATTTTGAACCTTGGTAATGCATAGTAGAATTTAATCTCAAATAGATGCTAGTATACTTATATTTTTAATAAACGACATTGTTTTGAATAACTTTGCAATTAGAGTGAAATTGATGTTTTTATTTCGTATTTGAAGGAATGATATTGTTTTCAACAAACCTATACTTGAAGTGCAAAGAGCAACGTTTTATTTTCTAAAATTGTATTTTTGAATAACTTTGCAGTTAGAGTGCAAAAGATGACTTTCATTGCATGAAATAATGTTTTGGTACTTATATATGCATAACCGAGTCATATATGCTGCATGTATGAGTTCTCTTTTGGCTTAGAGTTATGACAATGTTTCATTTTATCGGTTGGACCGATAAATAAAGGCATAGTACCTTACTTGATTTTAGTACTAAGTATTTGTATATGATTTTTTGTTTAAAAATAGTGAGGTAATGATTGGCCAATTGTGTGCTAGGCACAATAGATTAAGCGACCTCTGTACCCTTAACACTGGTACATAAAAGTCGAGTTCTTATAACGACACCATTCTACAGGACTTACAGGTGATTGCACATCTAAAGGTCTGGTCACCGACGAGGTCATCACCTAGGGTCATGATGCTCTTGTCGACTGTAGTCTGGACTCACCACATTTGAAAGTCGAGTTAATACCAAGATTCGGTGGGTATGCACACTTGTTTGGTCGATTAGTGGTGACACACATAACTATTTTGACTTCTTGACGAGACTTGATTTTTACATATGATGCTTTTCTACTCTTATTTACTGGAACTGTTCACAAAATGAGTGATTAATAGGCTAGGCCTATGTGGTTCCTAACCAGTATGGGATGAGTCATAGACTAGGTCTATGTGTTTCTATGTCATGCTTATTCACTTTATAGGTGGTTATATACATGTTAGATGTGTAAAACCATTCGTAGGTTATTAAGAACATTTTGGTGTGTACCGGATTCTATTTGCGATATATGTTTTTTTCTACTCACTGAGTACATAGTGTACTCATCCCCTCCGCTTTCTAACCATACAGGTTAATTTGGTGAGCTTGAAGCTCTGAGTGGTTCATGCGAAATATTTGGGGCATTACTGCACATGGGTAGTCTCTATTTTGTATTTTGGTTTTATAGTGGCTCATGATTATGATGAAATGCTTTATAATTTTGTATATTAACTCCTGTCTATCTTGTGGTTTGTAAATCACTTTATGTGTGGACATTTGTACTGTTGTTGAGATTGCTCTTGAGTAGACTTCAAAGTCTAGGAGTTGTGGTAAAATTTTAATGTAAATATAGAAGTGCGTTTGAAACTAATTTACAAGTGTTTTTCATTTTAGGATTTTCAAAATATAGCTGTTGTGCTACTGAAATTTTTTTATAGATATCCACTTAGCCTTGTATAGTTGGGTCAAGGGTACTGTGAGTATCTTTAGCCCTGGTATGCGGCGATTGTCATATGCCCGATGTGGTTTCTGGTCATGACACAACCATAATACAATTCTGATATCATATTCGATGATACATCCACAAATACAAATGCATTGAATCTTATTTCTAAATATGCACAAAGTTTCATTTCTTACTCTCTGACAGATCATCATTCTTCTCATTGTTTCTAACTGCTCAAACTCTTAATGAATGTTCGTGCATGTGACTTATGTAAATGCGACTTAGACTGGGGATCAGTTGCCACTGCTTGCTATGACATGTTTAAAATGCATGTACTTTGACATATACTTTGAAAAATGCCCATGTAAGATACTAAGCCTAGGCTCTGATACCAAAACTTGGAACACCCCACTCTCATTGGGAAAATTCCCAAACATAGCGTAGATATTCGAGAATATAGTCTACGATGATGACATGTTAAAACAATCAGAACTACTCATTACAAATTTTTCCAAACATCACACGCAATTTTAAACAACCATTACCCACTTTGGCTCATTTCATTTGTAAACACATCTTAAGCAAATCAACATTCGATTTAAACCATTTCATTTACAAAACATATTCAGTCAGAAAAGTCATTACATCTCTGAATTCATTAATACAATAAACATCAATTGTGGAATACAATGTTTAATACAGAAAATCACTGAAGGCATATGCAGGTGTAAACTATCCCGACCCCGAACTTATGCCTAGTTTCAGTGGCTATATTCTAATTAGTTTAACTGGATATCTCCTCTGAACTTGAAAAGCCATGTTGTAATTTTGATGAGTTTTGCCAACTCAGTGAGCGAATCATCAGTGATGTGCTCACTCAAATTAACACAGAACAATTCACAATTCATATTTAATTTACAGATGAATCACATCAACAATTACTAAAGATTCCTTCACATTTCTTCACGTTTCACAATTGCAATTTATGTACAATATTACACGTTTCTTTTTCAAAACAATATATATAATGCACTTCAATCAATTACAGTACACATATCAATCTTATATACAAATGTTCATAAGACTCAACTTTCATTGTTAATTGTTGTGGCCGAGTGTCTTTTCAACTGTCCCATATCCGTTGGGGATAGCAAGCTCATTTTACATAGTGAGCCTATAGCTCTTATACACATTATGAGCTTTAAGCTCTTTTTCAATGGCTACTCCAGTCACAACTACCTATATCTAATCATACATATCATATAATGAAAAGCATGAATTCACATATATGCAGTCAATCTCTTTTTATTCAATACACATTCACTTTTTGCATTTTCATCGGACAACGGTCCGATATTCAACATTTCGTTGAGAAAACTTATTTCTTTCTCATTCACATTCAATGAAGCACTTCTAATACATTCATAATTATCAAACTCCTCAAACTAATTATGTCCTGAATTGTATCAATCACATTATTAACAGTTCAATATAGAAATTTACACATAAATAATCAATCAATATGAGACCATTTAGGCTAACTCACAGTACAGTCCTGATTAGCCATTGCTTTCATGATCCGAAAACGTTTGGACAGTGATGTTCAATCTTGTATATCTATGTTCAAGCAATACACACGTATTTCACACATTACTAATTTGCACAATCATATAAAAATTCAATCGTACATATATGTATATGTGTAATGTATAATGCATGCTCAATTTGACTATTCCAAGTATGCTTCTTTAATCACCTATCTCAGTCACTCAAACATTTTCACTTGTATATATGTATAGCTTACTCTTGGGTTTATACCTCAAGTATATTTGATTATTCCAAGTTCATCAATCAATCATTCATCATTCACATATTCGCCAATCCTTTTTCTAACATTACAATCACACAGTATTGAATTTATCATTCATTTTTACTTAATATACCTTACTCATCTCCTTTAAACCGCATTTGTATTTCTATGAACACTTTCATTGATATAACATCTCCAAATTTTCATAATTTTTTCATTGATATCAACCATCCATGCTTATTGCCCTAAACATATTAACATTTAATCACTTAATTCATCATCAAACTAAGTTCATTTCAAGATTCATTCAAGCCTAAATGCATCATAGGAAAGTACCTTACCATTTAATGTTTCAAACATCACATAAAAGAAGAGGAATTCACTTTAATGGTCATTCCCATGATCGTAGAGGGTGGGATGTGCCATCCCACGATCGTGGGATGTGCCATCCGAACACATTTTTACCATCTTTGCAATTTCCTCTAGATTTTTAAGTCCTATATGCTACATACATCACATCTTATGCTTAGTTAATCATTTTTACTTCATTTCCTCCTCATTCTCACCTCAATTACATCTTAATATAAACCATTAAAAAAATTTATAAATCAATGTTTATTTGTCATACAAAAATAGAATATGATCTCAATCATGTACAATCACACATAATTCTTACTTCTTTTCATTTCAAGAACATCACTCATCATCTTTCTTAAGCATAACTTTCACCATCATTATACCCTTAATTCACAATCTATTTCCTCTCCATAATAGCTTATAATCCATCGTTTTTGTATTCTCAAAATAAGGACACCACATATACATTCATTTATCCATTTTCTGCACTTACCATTAACATAAAAACAAGACATAAACATCCCTTCGTTCATTAACTTTCAATTCTCATTCAAACACCATTTTCATAAACAATCTATTGTTGATTATAAACACAAAAACAGAACATCAAACATGTCCATACATTCATCAACGTTTATAAACATTTTTGTACAATTTTATACACCATTTTTACTATCAATCCATCTCAAAAATCATCCCTATAACATTTCATAATTTATTTCTCATCGAATATACAAAAATAGGACATGAATATATCTATTCTTCACTAATGTTTCTGCACTCTTTCTTACACCATTTACATCACCAATCATCCATAATATAACTCATAACCTATTATTTAACATTTATACGAATCATAACATCAATATATATTCATTTCTTCACCAATGTTCTAACATATACTCAATTCCTTTATCATGATCATTTACCACTAAACTATCATCATATATGTTTCATTTAACAAAGCCATGAAGATTAATAATATTACACTTACTTGTCTTAGCTTAAAGCCTTTCTCAGTCATCAAGTAACTCTAGCTCCTAGCATAGACGATCTTCACAAATTAAGGTTGACTATGCTAAGTTTTTATCAACGTGAGGATGATAAAAAGTTATTGTATAAATAAGATGAAAAATGGAGATAAAAACTTAAGATCGTGGTTTGACCTAACTCTCCATGCATTAAATGGTCATCATCTCATCAAAGGGAAATAGGTTGGGTTCTTCTTCTAGAAGAAGACAACATGATCTTGGAGTAGAAAACAAAGGGTTATAGCAAAGATCACATTGAAAGGGTGAGAAGAGAGTGTCATGAGTAGAGTAAGAGAATGAAGAAGATGAAGAAAGAGAGCATTTGGCAAAAGTGAAAAAAAATGGAAGACGGTCTTGCAAATGAATGTAACGAAAGTGAGGTGTGTGGCAAGTCGCATGACACTTGTCACTTACCACATGTCCTCCTCTTGTTGTCCTTACTTGGACCTTTTTAATTACTATTCCATTTGTCTCCCAATTTCTAATCTAATTGTTACTCAATTTTTTATGACACTTGTCAAATAATCCTAGTGTCACTTATCAATAATTTCTACTACCATGTGTCATATATTTCTACTACCATAAATCAATTTATCTTGCCACTTGGTATTTTTTCTAGTCCAGAAATACCCTCAATTTTAGAAATCTCCCAATTTAACAAATAAATTCAAATTCACCAATCATAATTTTATAACCAAAATTCAAGACATAGAATTCATAATTCACATTATAATCACTTTAAAAATCATTATACCCTGGAATACATCAAATGAGTGCATGTATAGTCATTGTAATGTATACAATCAATATTCGCGTGTGTATATGCTTATGCTAATGATATGCATGTCAATGCAATCTACCTCATGTAATTTCTTAATACTATTTTCATATACAATGGTTTAAGACCCTATGTCCTAATCCTTAGTATGGAATAATAGGAGTCAGTTGGAGGAACTTAAAAGTGAACAAATTAAGGTCTACATCCCTGCCGAGAATGTTTTTCCTAATTGAACAAGTTTTGTAGTCCTTATTGTTCTCTGGGAGTTGAGGAATTATCCAAAAAGGAGACTTTTGAATCGAGCTCTGTTATCATAGATGCTTTTAGAATAATGTGGAATGAGAATGTTTTGGCTCCAAAATATCAAGATGAAAAAGAAGATGGTGATGATGAAGATGGAGATGAGAGAGGGATTTCCAAAGTACAAGTTTTGAAACAGAAATGCATACAGGTTTTGAAGGCTTAGCTACTAGATGCCGTTATCTTGAAGTTGTTCGAGCACTCTCAAGATGATGTTGAGCAGTTTCCTCTCCTTTCTCGACCTTTTGGCTAAAATCAAATGTGGTTATTAAGTAATGTTACCACATTCAATTTGATACAAAATGTAGTACATAGAAGATAGTACTCAGCTATTAGAGGATCTATTGCCATGATTCATATACTATATTTAGATCAGATTAGGACTTGATACCAAGTTAAACGTATGGAGAAAGTGGGAGAATATGTGATATTTTCTATCTTCTGGATAACTTTAATATATATAAATGGTCCAACGTTCAGTAATTAGTGGAGCACATTAATATTTTTTTTACACTTGTAGAGTTTTGGGTCCTTCTAAAAATACATGACCAATAATTTAAAACTGATAGCTTAGAAAAACTTCAGAAAGGTAGAACATTTGAAACTTTCCAAGCTAGAATATCAACGACTGAAAGTACATCAAATTCTTCCATATTCATTTTGTTTATAATTATAACATATATTACTCTTGAATATATGTTGAATTGGCTTACATGAATAACTTCCTCGTATCATTGTCATTAAAAAGCTCATAGCAAGCAGGTTCTTTGACAAAAGAATCAAGGAATTTACCTAGCGGTAAGAGAATCAGAGCGAATTTGCACGTTAGACTTGCCATAGTCTTTATGTATACAAATTTATAAAGATAATTAGGTTCAAATAATCAATATCGATGAAGCTAGTAATTAAAGGTTGACAATAAGTTAATATAAGCTTCTAGAGTTATTAGTCAATTAAGATAGGCAATGATAAAACCAAATATACACATATTGTTAGAAGTCAAACCCGATGAATAGTTCTTGGTTCTTCTAGAGAAAAGACACAAAAAAATAAATTGTATTCTTAGCTGTGAGCTGGTTATCAATATTTCCTTATTTTATATCTATTTTGTAGCTATTTGTTAGCTGTCAAAGTTAGTGAGTAAATTGAATGCCATTCCTATAAAAATGCCCTAACATTTGTAATGTATATATGAGAGAAAATATAGAAAAAAACCACAAAGAGAGATAGAGTTGAAGCTCATATAAAGTGTAACGTAGATTTATTATCAATATATTGTTGTTTGATTTAGAATTGTGAGTTTACTACGTTTCCAACAAGTGGCATCAGAGCCAAGTTCGTGACTGCATTTCAAGAACGTAAAACATGAACAATATGATTTAGCCTTAAATTTCAAAATTAACAAAGACAAATTATGAAAATTGGAGAATCCAAATGAAGGTACTACTTGGATCACAAGATTTGTAGGAGATTATTAAAGAGGGCTACACTGAGCCTGAAGATTCGACCATTAAAGCATCTTTGTCAAATGCGTAGAAGACATCACTTAAGGAATCATGTAAAAGGGAAAAGAAGGCATTGTCTTTCATCTTTCAAGGAGTTGATGTATCAATATTTGAAAAAAACATCAAAGCATGTATGGGAAACTCTACAAAAATCCCTTTAAGGATTTGAAAAAGCTAAAAAAGGGTGACTCTAATCTCTTAGAGCTAAATTTGGAACATTAAAAATGAAGAGTTCCAAAAAGATTAGTGACTATGTTACTCATCTCAAAATGATGGCAAACGAGATGAAAAGAAATGGAAAAGCTCTTGATGATGTTAAGAAGTTGGAAAAACTCTTACGTTCACTGATAAGGAAATTTCATTATGTCGCTCCATTTGTCACAAATCTCGATTAGTGAGCTTATGGACTCTCTTCAAGATTATGAGTAAAGAATGATGTAAAATGGAAATACTGGTGATTTGAAACAAGCTTTGCAAGGCACGTTATCTATTGGTGGCAATGAAACTAGTAGCAGATATGGACAAGACAGGGGGAAATCAAGGTAGCTGCAAAGGTACCTACAGAAGTAGATGTGGTGGACAAGGACATGGTGAATGAGGACGTGGTAGGAATTCTTTAGAAAGAGGCCAAGCAAATGAAGGTTATTAAATATACGGTCATGGTCAAGGATTCCAAAACCTAGGAAGAGGCGATTTTCAATAGTGAAGTAATAAATCACTAAAGCAATGTTATAACTGTAACAATTATTAATTGCGTGTCAAACTGATCAAAAATAAAATTTATTTCCTACCCCAGAAAATATTAAGAATAATATAATGATGAGTAGGGTCGAACCACGGAGACCGATGCAGTAATAAGTTATTTGTGCAAACAAACAATAACAGAAAATAAATATTAGTTGAGAACAATTAATAACTAAAAACATGAATTCAAGAGAGCAATAATTAAAATGAATAATGAAAATGATATGATAAAATATCTAGCCAAGATACTTGTCAGTTCGATAAAATGATTCGATCATAAACTCAAAATAATAAATTTAAATCTTTCTCATGGACAAAGTTATAGCCAAAGGCGTTAGCGCACATTAACCAGCCCATTCGTATTTATTAGGTAATCCCGAGTAAAGCTTCGCAGACTACCCCTAGCCAAACAGACAATTCCTGAGTTAAGCTCCACAGAATTTAATCTATGGCAGCAATAAGATCTAATGGAACCTTGTCTTAGTTAACAAAATCGGAAAAGTTGCAGACCATTTAAACTAAATTGTTTAATCTCATTAATTTCAAATTAAATTAATTCGCCACTTCGTTAGACAGTAATCACGGAAAACTAATCTAATCGGCAGTTTATTGTTACGAAGATCAATCAATTGGCCAGATCAATTAACTAACGCAGCAATAATAAAATCAATAAAGTGCAAAAATTAAACAAACATAAGAGTAGATTTATATTAAAAAGGAGTCTCAAGAATCAAGTTAAACGAACATCGAAGTACCTTGTCTAGATTAAGGGTTTAGCCGCTCATAGCAAGAACAAGAGACATGGCTTTTGTTCAAGTACAAGTTCAAGATGGCGGCTGGTTCCAACAGAAAAATATGATAAAAGCTTAACCTAATGCCTGTTGTTCTCTCCTTTTAATAACCTGTATCTCTATTCTCTTTGGCCCAGTCAATTTTTCCTTCCCTACGGGTTTTTTCCCTATTTCAAAACCAATGGGCCTTTAATTCTAGCGTGTTGGGCCTGTCAAATAAAAACTGCAGTGTGCTGGACATACAGTGGCACCGCATCATGGCCATATTATAGTTGTCTCCAGCTCAAAATTTCTTTGCATCCAGATTTTTCTCAAAACAGCAGCCAAATCGTAGCATAAACGATCTCCTCTCCTAAAATGCACATGAAACACAAACAAACCATAAAAGCAACAAAAATGATAGGATAACGTGCAAATATGAACCTATATAAACTAAAAATTTATATGAAAATGCGTGTTATCAAAATACCCCACATTTGAATGATGATTGTCCTCAAGCATCTAAAATAATTCAGAAAGTTAAGCATTCAAAATCGAATAAGAATTTATGATCCCATAAGAAATTTAACCCCAACACTAACATACATCTAACCTTAGAATCAAGCCATCAACCTAACAACATTCTCTAGAAAATAAAACAAATTCACACGCTACTCATTGGATAGTTCACTCTTTCACTCAATTGTGTTTTAGATAGGTGTTTACGCTCAAATCATAGCTACAAATTGTCTTTCCATCATTTAACAAAAGGTCAAATCTCCACCACATTTTGCAATACAAATCAAGAAGGACTTTAGTATGCTTGTAACAGGGCTTAAAACAAGGTTTTAAATTTATAGAGAGAAACAAAGAACTAAACTTAAGCAAAAAAAAATGCCAATTATCTTAAAAGTACTTCGCTAGTGCTAACCACTAATTTAATATGTGTCCACTCTCAATAGACCATGGCTGCCTTCTTCCTCCTACTTTTATTCACTTTTGTATTTTTTTCTTGCTATTGTAACATCAATTTTTTTCTTTTCCCCTTTTTTTTCAAAGTCAACAACAACATTGCAAGGCACACAAATCTAGACAGTGACATATACATGTTTATAGCTTATGTTGGACATTTTCTTCATTATTTGTAAAAATGGCAGCACTAATAAAACATATAAAACTGGCACATAAAACTTAAAGTTTATAATTGTTCCTCTCAAAAGAGTTCAAAAAGTAGTGGCTTCAACAAAAACAGTTTTGGGTAAAATATTGGGTTGAAACAATGAAAAGGTCAAAAGGCTCAAAAAGGGTGAACAAAGGTTTAACTTTAAAGTGTAGGATTTCAAGAGAAATAGAAAAACAAAGGGCTACACAAAGAATGCCTTTTATCACTTAAGTACCGACTTGGTGTGGTCTCGATTTGTACACTAATGTTAAATTTTACCAGTGTCAATTTTATAGCTATTCACTCTCAAAAAAGAAAAAGAGTGTTAATGTACTCTTATAAGCTCAAAGACTCACAAGATTATTTATATGGTGCAAATTCCTTTAATTTCCTAAATTGTGCTATTGGGTGATAGTTAATTACTCAAAGTAGAAGCACATCAAAGCTAAAGCACAACATCAAGTGGGACCCAAATGCATGTTCAATTTAGGAATAAATAACAGTCCAAACCATCTAAATAGGCTCAAGGATAAAATCGTAATCCAAGGAAGGGCACATGACAACTCCAAAAAGACAATAAAAAAAACTATTTGATGCGTGTCATGCAAATCATGTAGAAAAACTAATACCACATGGGCATGCTACAAGAGAAAAAAACATAAACATAATGAATAGTTGCAGCAAAAAAACATAAAACAATAAAATAAGCATAAATTAAACTATGCCCCCACCCCATACTTAAAATTCACATTGTCCTCAATGTGCAATGGACAATGGAAAATTAAACTTGAAATGGGGACAGAGGTACCGGTCTATGGAGATGGAGGAAACGACAGCGTTTGGTTGCCAAGATAGGAGAATAAGGCAGCCACATTATGCTCCATTTTCTTCAAGAGGCGCTCGAGTCGAGATTGACCATGCGCAAGCTGGTCAACACGAGTTGCAAGATCTGTAGGTGGCAGATTGTCGACTCCAACTGAGACGATATCGGATGGCAAAAATTTGGACTAAAGATCGGGAAGCTCACAAACTATTTGCATCCTGCACAAAGAAGCCATATCCAAAACTTGGGGTCTACAGCCCGGGGTTAGTGTATGTGCGTTATTAGGATCAAAATCAGTAAGCTGCATTGCCAAATGGGTAATTAATGGTCCAGCAATTAATGGGTGTGCAGGGCGACCAATAATATGTTTAAACTGAGTAACATAAAATAGCCCAAATTAACCTTGAAATTATTTTCAACATACCAAATCATGAACAACTCAAAAGTAGACAAGAGACGCAAATTATTCAGCTTGCCTAAAAAATTGAATGCCAAAAAATGATGAAAAATGCGATGAACAGGATCACGTAAACTATTAGCTTTTGAAGTACTGGCACTTTATGTTTTTAGGTCAATAGAAAATAAAGCATAGGCTTCAGACTCAACAAATATGCAAGGATATTCAAGAAAGGAATTAACATATTCAACACTGGCAATACTGTATCCAGTTTCAAAACCCAAAGCTATATTAAATTGATCTAGAGACAATTCATATTGGTTTTTCAACAAATGAAAACACACAGTACCAGCAGCAACAATATCACTTTCAATAGCAAAATTGAACTTAAACAAAGTATAGAATTCCCAAATCAGCTCATTGAAAGTGGGCAAATGCACAAGGTGAAAGAAGATATTCATGTTCAGAGCATTAATCATCCTGTCAAATTGGGATTCAATATGGAAATATGTTAGCACAGAATTATCCACATGCCTCAAATCGCAAATGGTTCGTTTCATTATGTCCTTTAGTTTCTGAACATCCCCTTTTTTCCGAAACCTAAGATTTGTCTTTACTCCTCTAGTATTTTGGTGGATTATGTTTCCTCCTTTTGATCGGTTGCGATGACGACGAGGTTGTTGCTCTATTTCGACATCATCGATAGCTTCTGGCAATTCCTTGTCATCATCCGTGTTGATGGAAACAAGTGCAGATTGGGAAGTGGCGAGAGGAACTGAAGCTGGGCGGCACAACCTAGCAGAACGACGAAGGTTATATTCGATTGGGGCGGCCTGAAGCTCCACAAATGGCTCATGAGGGGTTTCGAGTTCCAGGCTAGAGATGGGTGACCCATTATCGGCGGCACTTGAGGAAGGGGAAGGGTGGCTAGTGGTTGGCGTAGTTGGTTGAAGGATTCGTTTGATTTGGGATGGGAGATGGCGTGGCATGGTGACTAAAATGGAGGTGCAAATTGAAGGAGGAGAATTGGTGGTGTGGTCGGTGAAATGGGTAGAAAAAGAGATGAAGTGTGGGTGAAATGGAAGGCAAAATGAGTGGGTGATAGGGTGAAGGGCGTTAGAACAAAAAAATTTTCAAATATTAAGTAGTATTTACCAAATTGCCACTGAACCTCCCTTCAAATGATATTAATCACCCCACACTTAGTTTTGAGACATAAAGTATAACACCCATTAGCTGATAACCTGCAAAACAACTAAAGAACAAAGAAACAAAGGAAAACATAGGTTGAAATTCAGGAATGATCATTATTTACCAGTTGGTCGCATGAATTGAGCCACAGCATGGCCATGTTGCAATTTACAACCTGTATATTGGCAGTCCAGAATTAAATGATTAAAAGTCCCTGCAATTCACGTAAGCATGTCAATCCACAATTGCACCAAAATAGAGACGAAACAAAATAAAATAAATAGAACAAAAAGATAATAAAAGAAAAATCAAAGATGGGAAAAATTAATAAACTTAGGTTGCCTCCCAAAAAGCGTGTTTGTTTAATGTTGTTAGCTTGACGAGGGCCCCATTCAATCGTAATGAGGTATACTTAAAGAATTTACCTCAACTAAATGGGGCTGAAAACCTTTGTAAAACAGCTTCAATCGCTGACCATTTACTTTGAAGGTTTTCCCGGTGTCCATACTCTGAATATCAACTGCTCCATGTGGATAAATTTGTGCCACTACAAAAGGTCCAGTCCATTTCAAACGAAATTTTCCTGCAAACAACTTCAAAGTAGAGTTAAATAAAAGTACCTTCTAGCCAACTTTGAAGTGCTTGTTGGCAAGTTGTTTGTCATGGAAGGCTTTAGTTATGGCTTTGTAGATGATAGCATTGCCGAATGCATGATTGCGCAACTCCTCGAGTTCTTGAATCTATAGTTTTCTTTGTTGCCCAGCAGCGTCAAAAGCCATATTACACTACTTGACAACCCAATATGCTTTATGCTCCACCTCGACTGGCAAGTGACAGGCTTTACCATAAATAAGTCTATAAGGAGACATGTTTAATGGCGTTTTATATGCAGTGTGATATGCCCACAGAGCATCGTCTAAGCGGCAGTTCCAGTCTTTCCTGCTAAAATTCACAGTTTTCTCAAGAATACTCTTCACCTCTCGATTGGACAACTCGGCCAACCCATTGGTCTGAGGGTGGTAGGCCATAGAAGTTCGATGCTCAACACCATATTTCTTTAGTAGAGCTGTAAATACTCGATTACAAACATGCGTACCTCGATCACTGATAATGGCCTTCAGGGTGCCAAACCTGACAAAAATATTAGCTCTGACGAAATCCACAACTATTTTAGAGTCATTAGTGTGGGTGGGTTTCGCCTCAATCCACGTGGATACAAAATCAACAGCCAACAAAATATATTGGAAACCAAATGAAGATGGAAACGATCCCATAAAATCAATCCCCCACTGTAACACCCCATTACCCTAGGGTACGCACCGGGATGCCCGTAGGTCATTCCGATACATATCCTAAGATAAGGGAG
>JAOQML010117857.1:0-21942 GCA_027568935.1 Erythroxylum urbanii
TTATGAATTATAATTATAATTTATAATCATTGCCTACATATTTGGGAACCTAATAGGTCTCATATAAAGAACGAGTTAAAAAGAGCAAAGATATTTTAATCAAGTTGGATTTGATTTTAAAGTTTAAGAAATTTTATGATTAAATATGAGATATTTAATAAAAAATGATCAATATGGGATATTGAATCTTCTTTAAGAATAATTAGTATTTAATTAAAATTATTTATAATGTCAATTAAAGTTTAATTGAAATTAGAAATTAATTTTAATTAAATTGCTAAATTGTTTAAGACTTATTATAAATAGGCTTAAGCTCTAATGAAATTAACACTTCTTGCTTAATTATCTCTATAATAGTTACAAAGTTACAAAACTTATTATAATTGTCATGTTCGTGGCATTTATTATGTTCTCTTAATGATGTGGATGTTCATATATGTTAACAGTATCAATCTCTAACTGGAACAATTTCCCTCATTTTACAGTGCTGTACTTTTTGCCGGAGATGTTATCTGCTATGAATTTCATTTCATTTTTATCCAAGGGTGTAAGACAGGTTGCTTGCTTTTGTTTAAAATATAGACACTGACATTGCTTGCTTGCTTCAGTGCTTGTATGAAAAATGTTTTCAGTGTGAAATGAGAATGAGTTATGAATGCTGAGCTCTGGCCTCACGAGGATTTGCTCTGAAGTGTAATCTAGTGATTGCTAAACATTAATGGTCTGCCTTCTATTTCAATTTTTATATGGTTTTATCGAGCAAAAGGTATTTGTTTTCAAACATCTTCCTTTGTAATAGAGCTCAAAATTCACTCGTCTCAGCTTTATTGCGGTATCTTCTGCAGACCAATTCTTTTGCATAGCGACATGATTATGAGCATCACAGGAAAAACTGGAGGCGAATTTTTCTTATTTTTGGAAATAAAATCGGCCTTTCAATTTTGAGAAAACTTATAAACCTGTTTCACTACTCTTATGTAGTTTAGATTTGCTTGTTATTCTATACTATTTCAGTCTCGTGCAGGAAATTGCACTCTCTTTTTCCTGGGATCCGTTATTTGTTGAAGCCGATCATTGTATCTTTTCTGCTGCAATTAAATGATACCATGTTAACTTACAGGATTAAATTTTGCAGCGACTGTAAAGTTGAGGAAATTGTGCTTCCAAATGTATTGAATGGTCCAATCAAAAGCAGAGCGTATCCCTATGTACGCTATGTTGAGTTGGGCCCAACAAGTTTGCTTTTGGGCACCAATGGCAATGTCCCTCGATCCTTTAGGCCTTACGACGTCGGTGTCACAAACCTTTCGCGGAAGGATCAGTAAAGGGCATGGTCAAGAAAAGACGGTGGAGAAATTTAAGAATTAATTAAGACCAGCTAACAGAATGTGAGAGTAAGTTAATAAACTATAATTTTAAACTTTCTTTTCATTGTAACACTTCAATCTTTTATCCTTAAACATTTTTCTGGATCAAAAGCCTTTTATAACACACACACAATTGTTATTTTAAATCTAGAATTTTAGCAAGTTAAATCTATACATTCACCAAACGTTTTCCAACAATATAGATTCATATATTTATTCCATTCTCATTTATAATTATCCCATGTTCTTTAATGCTCATTCATTCATACCTTATACACATTTCTCATGTTCTTACAATCATGTTTGCATTAAAAGAACTCATTTATTCCTTAAACAAATCAAATTTTTCGGATTTGAACTCAACCTCATCAAAGTAGTCCATTATTTTTGAACAATATATCTTAAAGCTAACAAGGGTACTTACGCTAATTATAATTATCTTAAATTATTAATTTAAACTAAATTTTATTCTGGGTCAAATTATCATATTAATAACATTTAGTTAGTAGACATGTATATATTTTATTATTATTTTAAACTGAATTTTATTAGAATAAGTTTGTTTAAAAATTTAAAAAGTAGAAGAAAAATTTTGAAGAATTTATAAATTTTGTTCTAAAATTTCAAATCTATATCTTTTACCTTAAATTAATTCCTGCATGTTTTTGTTTCAAATTTCAGGTGATATTGAAATTTACTAGAAGGTAATAGATTATTTTTTAATATGTAATCATTTTAGCGAATTGTTTGTTAGTCAATATAAGATTAATGTAAAATTCATATAATTATTATATTAGCCAATAATGCAGCTTCGTGCATAATCATTCTTTCTTATTTCCATCAAGGAATCTAATCAGCTACCGATCGAACATCATCATTATTAGTTTTCATTCCCAGCTAAATTGACCAACAACTACTCCATGTTTTATTAAACAGCTTTGATATGAATGGGGAGCATGACGTAAAGCGTCCGTCATGGATGAAGCAAAAACAGTTCACGATAAGGCCTGATGGGTGACAGTAGTTAGGCGCACGTGGCGTTGAACATTCTTGTCCTAGCACATTAAGGCACCGGGACATCATGAGAAGAACTCATCTCATCTTATATGGTTAGAGCCGATCAAACCTTCTATTTTAGTTATTTTTTAAAAATTCAATTTATATTTATATAAAACTCACATAAATAATAAAATATAATAAAAATGTTATAAATAATTTTTAAAAAAAATCTAAACTCTAGTTGTAAGCCGACTTTCACTGCTTTCTGAATGGATCTTTGTCGAAAAGGATAAGAAATGCCGCTTACCCGTACGCGCATATTATGATGCGTGAAAACTTTATAATTGTTTATACTTTTACACTGCATATCTAATCTTTTTTTAATTTATTCGTCTTAACATGAAAATTACGTCGAGTTTATCCTATACTGCTTCCAATATTTTCTATAAAGTTTTTATTTTAAAAAAATTTTCAATTATTGATTTATATTTTTATTTTATGCATTTAACATTACTAATTATTAGGTAAAAATACATTAATTCAATAGTTTCACTAGTTTCATTTCAAAGGGTGAAAGACTTTGGGAAGTAATGGAGTAAGGGGTAGTGGAGTCATTATTATTATTATTATTTAGTACTATAATAATTAAAAAGAAGAAGAAAAAGATGAATAGGCTCCATACACGTATAGAGAAAGGAAAAGGAATTAATTCGAGAATAATTAAATTAAAAAATAAAATTGAGTATGCCAACTAAAAAAGAGAGGTCTCAGTTCTTTTCATAACTTAGCCCACCAAATTATTGAAGCTATGTTATAATAATTTTATTTTAAAAAGAAGGATAATTTACTTACCTTGAGATTTTAAAATTAACTTAACCTGTGCAAAAAATAAAAGTAAAAAAAATCAGTGGATTAGTCCCTTATTGATCCAGTTAAACCATTGTAAGCAGTATCATACTTAATTATAGTGTTAAATGTTAAAAATGTAAAGGAACAAAGATAATCTATTAATTGTGTCTAATTAATATTGCAACACACAAGTTAGTTGCCGGTCTATTGGATGCGAGTTGTTGCCAGTTGGTATGGATTAGATAGGGAAACTAAACTTCTTTTTTCGGCACATGCTTATTTGTTTCCTCGATATCTTTCCAAAGCCAATTAAAACTCTGCCAACCAACTATAAAAGCGGGACATTGTCATTTGAGGTTCTCAGTGTCTACGATTATCTATTATTTATCATTTATTTTTGATTGCACATTTTTGGTAAATTTATTTTGCTTTTCGGTGATACGTTTCCACTTTCCACTACTTCAAGGATTGTGTTAGGTACATTTAACTAAGTAAATATCAATTAGCCTGAAGCACTAAACTTGACGATGCTCACAAACTCATGACGGCGGCTTGGACATGGAATGTGGTTCAAGTGCCATGGATGATCATCAGTTAATAGTCTTACCTCCATGGTATTTACAACATCAGATATTTTCCTACTCTTTTCTTTTCATTAAGGAAAGGGTAGTGGGATTTCCCAACTTTAACTAGATTCAAAACTAACTTAACTGGCAGACTCTTAAAATAGTATACATAACGCATCCGAATTAAGGCCCGCACCTTTTCACTACACAAAATCTTCTGTTTCAATTACTCCGCTCAAATCCTGTTTTATTAAATTTTGTCCATATTTTTATATAGGGTATACGTAAATATATGGATAAGATTTAATAAAATATGATAGAAGTACCATAACTGGTACAGGAGATCTGATCACCCTTTTCACTACCACGTCTTATCATGTTTATTATATTTATTGCACGTGCTAGTGAATTAGTTACTCCATGAACGATAATTGGGTGAGAGACAAAACCAATAAAATTAAAATATAGAAAAATGTTACATACGAAAGTGACTTAATATTTTATCTTTAAAATCTAAGCGGTGCATGCTTATTTGATTAGGTTAACTCAGCATTTTGGAGTGGTATTGTACAAGAGAGAAAATATACACCATCGTCATTTCGTGCACTTTCTAAATTTCAATTTTTAAAATATGTAAAATTACTCGTTTTTCTATTATTTCAACTACTGATGTTGATTCATTTGACCAATTTAATTGCCTTTGCTATTTGCCAACTACATGATTATCCAACTTTTTCTTTTATCACTCCATGTTCAATGCATCTCTTATAAATAATAGTTTGTTTTTGAATAATATTATTAGAAACTGTAGATGATATAACGACACAGATAGTTAATACAAGTTAGAAAATTGATAATGCTAATAGACTTTTTGTTATGCTATTGAAAGCCTATATCATGTCACCTAAAACTAGAATAAGGAGATCCTTTGCCTTAATTAGTATTAGTCCTTGGTATTTCCTCTAGCAAAGTTATCTATATGAGGTACTTTGGTATGAAGAAATTGTGGAATCAATCAATTAACGAATAATATAGAATTAAAAGTTGTAAAACACTAAGTGTCTACTTTAAACATAAAGTTTATAATAGTACATTAATGTGTTGAAATGTTAAAAATTATAAAATTAGATTTTAGAATTGCGAGGTTTAAAACATTAATATAGTTCTAATAAGCTTAGAAGATCCTCAAGGGTGTCAAGAATGAATCCAAGATATATCGACACGTAAGATTTATGGGCTAGGTGGCAGGTGCTGGAATTTGTTTTGTTATAGTTATGCTTGCTTAAGAATCGATCTTGTAGTAGTTATTTTTAGTTGTTGCTACCTTAGTGCTCTAGTCCTTATGGGTCCTGTTTTTTTAAGGAAGCTATTATCATTTCATTTATATTAAAACTCTTTTGAAGGAAATAATAAGCAAGCTTATTACAATTAAAAAAATTCGTGGTTGTTCTCACTTAAAAGCATAACGTTATTTCTTCTATTTTCAACAAGCTTACACTAAGACCTATCAATTTGGTGTCAGAGCTTGCACAATGTCAACCAACAAAGAACGAATTGAAAATCTTGAATCTGGGCTAGGGGGATTATACGATCACTTATCTCAGTCGGAACTAGGCGTGACTAATAAGCTACACAGTCTTGAGGAAGTTATTAGTAAGGTTTGCGAGGCTCTATGCGCCAAATATGATTCTCCCTTTAAGGGGGCCAATGAACATTGTGGTAAATATTCTGGCCACTTAAATCAAAAGGCTTGAGATAGCCATGAAAATGGATGATTATAATTTTCATCCAAACTGGCTAAACTTGAATTTCCCAGGTATTTAGGTGATGATCCCACTGAATGGTTCACTTTAGTAGAGCAATTCTTTAACTACTTTGGTACACTGAAAAATCAAAAGCTATCTTTGGCTTCCTTTCATATAAAAGGAGAGGCTAATCAATGGTGGCGATGGCTATGCCGTACTTACAATGAAGAGAATAAGGAGGTGACCTGGGAGTTGTTTGTCAAGGAGCTTTGGGCTTGATTTAGTCCTTCTGACTACAAAAATTTTGATGAATCTTTGTCCAAAATCAAGTAGGTGGGTTCATTAAGGGATTACCAAAAGGAGTTTGAGAGATTGGGAAACCAAGTACATAGGTGGTCACAAAGGGCATTGGTTGGGACTTTCATAGGAGGACTGAAATCAGAAATAGCTAATGGGATTCGTATGATCAAACCAAAGACCCTGAAGGAGGCGATTAGCTTAACAAGAATGAGGGATGAACAGTTAAGTCGACAATGAAAGTTTACTAAGGTTCCTACAATAACAATAGTTGAACCAGCCTCCACAGTAGTATCCAAAACTTCAACACTAATAAATTGTCTAACTTGGGAGGAAATGTAGAAAAGGAGAGAGTAGCGGTTTTGTTTTAATTGTGACGATAAATTCTCACTTGTACATAAGTGTCGAGGTCCTCAAATTCTCTTGTTAGAAGGTTGCAATGACAGTTTAGACACTGAAGAACCTAAAATTTCACTCCATGCCTTATTAGGTTGGTCCACTAATAGGACCATGTGAGTAAAAGCCAAGATAGGCCATCATGAGCTAGTTGTTCTCATAGATAGTGGGTTTAACCATAATGTTATTAATGAGAAGGTGACTATCCACTTGTAATTGCCAGTTACACGGACCAAACCTTTTAATGTAAAAGTAGCTAATGGAGGGCCATTGTTGTGTCAGGGAAAATTTGAGGATGTTTCAATCCTAATCCAAAGTATCCCATTCTCCTTAACATTATATGCTTTACCATTATGTGGCCTTGATTTGGTGTTAGGTGTGCACTAGTTGGAGTAATTAGGAACTATAGCTTGCAACTAGAAACAATTAACTATGGAGTTCACTTGGGGTAATCAGATTCATCAACTATAAGGCATCGATAGCCAAGCAATTCAGTGTACATCAATGAAAGTCCTCTCTAAAGACATCAAGAGTGTAAGTACAGTATTTGCAATGTGTTTATAAACTACAGTCGATCCATTATCACAGCAAATCCATCCAGATATGTAACAATTGATGCAATAATTTGACGATATATCCCAAGAGCCCAAACAACTACCACCAATTCGAGAAATAGACCATCACATCATTTTAAAAGAGGGGACTGAGCTTATCAATGTACAACCCTACAAGTATGCCTATTTTCAAAAAGAAGAAATTGAAAAACAAGTTTATGACATGTTAAAATTAGGGCTTATAAGACCTAGTACTAGTCCTTTTTCTTCTATTGTCTTATTGGTTAAAAAAAAGATGGTACATAGTGATTCTGCACTGATTATAGAGCACTTAATGGAGTAACCATCAAAGATCGATTTCCCATACCCACCATTGACGATATGCTTGATGAGCTCCATAGAGCTTCCTATTTTACAGAACTTGACTTGTGGTCTGGATTTCATTAGGTATTAATACACGCCCCACATGTTCGTAAAATTGCATTTCGCACTCACAATAGTCACTATGAATATTTAGTTATGCCCTTTTTCCTTTGTAATGCTCCATCTACCTTTCAAACAATTATGAATTCCATATTTCATCCTTACCTTCGAAAATTTGTGTTATTATTCTTTGATGACATATTAATATATAGCCCTGATTGGAACATGCATCTTGAACATGTTAAGGTAGCTTTTAAATTATTAAGACAACATCAATTTTTCCTAAAATTGAGCAAGTGTGTATTTGGGCATCAAGAGCTGGAATATTTGAGTCACATCATCACTCCATAAGGAGTTAAGGTTGATCAAGTCAAAATCAAGGCTATTGTTGACTAGCTTAAGTCTACTAACATTTCTGAGTTGCGTGGATTTCTAAGCTTTACTTGTTATTATTAGAAGTTTGTCAACAACTATGACATTATAGCTTGACCTCTATCCAACCTCTTGAAGAAAGGGAAATTTGGTTAGATAAGTGAAGCTGAACATGCTTTTCAACAACTCAAAGAGGTTATGACTACAACACCAACACTTGCAATGCCTAATTTTCAAGAGCCATTTATCATTGAGTCGGACTCTTCGGCAGATGGCATATGGGTTGTTCTCACTCAACAGGACAAACCCACTGCATGCATGAGTCAATCGTTAGGTACCTCCAAACAATCCTAGTCTATCTATGCTAAGGAAATGTTGGCAACAATTCAAGCTATTCATAGATGGAGACCTTACTTGCTCAGTTGTAAATTTTATATCCAGACTAATATTTGCCTGAACAATGCATAGCAACTCTAGAACAACAGAAACGGGTTTTAGAAGTTACTTAGTTATGATTATGAGATTAACTACAGGTCAGGCAAGGAGAACACAGCAATTGATGCACTATCGAGGGTTGTCGGAAGTCCTTGTTTAGATGCATTGACCATCACTCATGCAGCAGTTACAAACATCTTGAAATTAGAAGCTATAAATAACTTATATATGCAGAAAATTAGTAAGCAGGATCACGAGAACCCAGACGTTCCATACCTGTGGCGTGATTGTTTATTTACTACAAAAATCAAGTGGTAATCCCTCCTAACTCTGCTATTGACCATCAATTATTGCAAGAATTTCATGATTCCAAAATAGGAGGGCATTTTAGTGTACTTCAAACCTGTAAAAGGCTAGCTCAATAGTTTTATTAGCCTTCTATGTACAATACGGTGAAGGGATATGTTGCTTCTTGCCAAGTGTGCCAATAAGCTAAAGCTGATACATTGACTTCATTGAAGGTCTCCCACCTTCTAATGACAAGCATGCTATCTTACTCATTGTCAACAGACTCAGTAAATCAACTCATTTCATGGCGTTATCCCATCCATACACTACAAAACTTATAGCTGAAAAGTTTGTAAAAGGTGTAGTCAATCTTCATAGCATGCCAAGATCTATTGTAAGTGATCGGGGCCCAATATTCTTTAGCCACTTTTGGCGTGAATTTTTTGAGCTATCAGGGGCAAAGTTCAAAATGAGTTCAGCCTACCATCATCAAACGAATGGCCAAACTGAAGTTGTTAATCGATGTTTGGAGTAGTATTTTTGATCCTTTGTTCATCAACAGCCTCGCAAATGGTCTTCTTTTTTGCCTTGGGCGAAATTTTAGTACAACACTACCTATCTATAACACCCCACCTCCATAGAGCATATGCCCAAACATCCTGAGAACATTCAAGAACATACCCTATGAAAGCGGCATGTTAGAGTAATCTCATTCACTTATTATGCCATCATACAAAATATTTGTAGTTACAGATCAACTCCTCGTTCCATTTATATTACATAATTTACATTGTAGCATTTCACTACATAATCTATATATACAGTATCAGAAACACATGAGAGTTTACTAATCTTTACAACATGTTCTACATGAAATGAGAACACTATACAAAAGTACTTTATCTAAATTTCTCAGTATCAGCTGAATGAACCTTTAAGCCATTCTTGATTTAAAAAATAAAAGTACTAGACTTCTACTAGTTTGTCTTAGAATATAGGTCTCCCTTGTACCTGAAAATCAACATTTACAAATTTGATGGGTTTTGTGAACTCAGTGAGTGAACCATCCTCGATTTACTCACTCATATCAAAACACAAAGACAATTTATAATTCAATTCACAGACAAATCATTGAATATCACTTCACATTTCATCATGCATCAACAAATACAATTTGTATACACTATTTCTTATTTCCATTTCAGAACAGTCAAAATAATTCATTTCAATCATTCATATAATACATATCAAGATATATATGCAAATGCACATGTGACTTAACTTTCGTTTTTATTTGTTGTTACCTTAACTTTCATTTTTATTTGTTGTTACCAAGTGCCTTTTTGTTGTCCCGTATCTGTTGTAGATATTAGGTTCATTAATAACTATCCTATACCCATTGTGGATACCAAGCTCATTCATATTCTGAGCTTGTGGCTCTTTATGCACATTTCTAAGCTTTAAGCTCTTTTTCATTTGTCACTCCAGTCACAACTCCTTTATCTGATCATGCATATCAATCAATTTCGTTCATTACACATAGTCATTTTCACATTTTCATCGGATCTAAGTCTAACATTCAAAATTTTATTGAGTTTACATATTTTTCCCGATTCATATTCAATTGGGAACACTCCCAATATAATATCAATTATCAAACTCCTTGGACCATAAATGTCCAAAATTATCTTAATCAAATCAATAATAGTTCAATAGCTAAAATTTAGACAAAACAAATCAATCATAGCAAGAAAACATCTAGGTTGACTCACAATACACTCCAAATAAACTATTGCTATGACGAACTGGCAATGTTTGGTTGCTATCGCTCGACTTGTGTGTCTAAATCATGCAATACATTCATATTGTACACATTACTAAATTGATCATTCACATATAAATATTTAATCACACACACACACACACACAAAAACACACACAGACACACACACAGACACAGACACAGACACACACACACATAAACACACACAGACAGACACACAGACACACACAGACACACAGACACACACACACAGACACACACACAGACACACACACACACACACACACATCATAATTCTTAAGCAATTCGATCCATCACCTTTGTCTTATATTCAGTTCCTTTTGACTCAAGAAATATCTCAAACTTCTATAATCTGTGAATATCTGGAATGTCTCAACATATAAATAACTTCTCCAAATCTTCAAAGCAAATACCACTGCAGCAAGTTCTAAATCATGAACCGCATAGTTAAACTCATGAAACCTTAATTATCTCAATGCATATCCAATCACTTTTTCATACTGTATCAAAACACATCTTAATCCCTAGTGTGAAGCATCACTATATATTACATATCCTACAGATCCAGATGGAGTAGCTAACATCGGTGCTGTAGTTAATCGATGCTTTAGTTCCTCAAAACTCTTTTGACATTCATCAGTTTATCTGAAAGGTACATTCTTCCTCGGAAGTTTTGTCAAAGGGCTGAGATCAATGAAAACCCCTCAACAAATCTCCTGTAATATCCTACTAATCTAAGAAAACTCTGAATCTCATACACATTTCTTAGAGCTTCCCACTTCATCACTGCTTTGTCCAGACACTATATGACCTACTTGGGTCTACTTGTATGCCCTTTCCAGACACTATATGACTTAAGAATATCATTTGATCAAACCAAAATATACACTTACTGAACTTGGCATACAATTGCTTCTCTCTCATTATCTATAAGACTAGCCTCAAATGTTCATAATGTTCCTCGCCACTTTTCGAATACACTAAAATATCATTTATCAATACAATCACAAAATAATCTAAGTAAGGTTGGAATACCTTATTCATCAATGCCATAAAAGCCGCCAGAGCATTTGTCAATCCAAAAAGCATCACCAAAAATTCAAAGTGCCCATATCTGGTTCTAAATGCACTCTTTGACACGTCAACCTCTGCTATCTTTAACTGATAGTACCCTGATCTCAAATCTAGTTTTGTAAACATCTAATCTCCCTGTAATTGTTCAAGTAAATTGTATATTCTTGGTAACGAATACTTGTTTTTTACTGTCACCCGATTCAATTGCCTATATTCAATACATAATCTCAAAGTTCCATCATTCTTTTTCACAAACAAAATTAAGGCTCCCCAAGGTGATACACTGGGTCTAATAATCTAATAACTCCTACAACTGAGCCTTAAGTTCCTTAAGTTCCACAAGTGCCATCCTATACGGAGGAATATATATAGGAGCAGTACCTGGAATAAGGTCGATAGCGAATTCTGTCTTCCTATCTAGTGGTAAACCAGATAATTCAGTAGGAAGCACATCCAGGAAATCCCTAACAATAGGAATATGATGTACTATCTGCTTAGTATGGGTATTAACTACATAGGCTAGATAAGCCTCACATCCACCTCGAATTAGTCTTAAAGCACTCATCGATGAAATCAATCTAGCTGGCACTACTTGACTTACACCTCGAAATGTTACTCTCGGCTGGTTAGGAGATTCAATAATCACCTCCTTAGTGTAGCAGGTTCATCACAACCCTATGTGCAGTAAGCCAATCCATACCTAAAATGAGGCCTATATTTTTCAACTGTAATACAATCAAATTATCTTCCAACTCTACATGATCAATTCGAATCATGCACTCTTTACACTCTTCTCCAATTACTGTAGTACTACCTACCGGTGTGCTTACTTCTAAGCCACATTTCAATATCTCTCTCGCGCAATGTAGTTTAGATGTCAGATGCAGTGTGATAAATGAATACGTAAATCCTAGATCTAACAATGGATATGCTTCAAATTGAAAGACATTTAACACACTTGCTACAACATTTGGGGAGTTCTGAGCCTCCTGTCTCGAAATGGCATAAAATTTGGCCTGAGACTGTGGCTGATTACTTCGCACCTCAGTTTTGACACTAAGACCAGTTGAACTTATTCTACCTATAACTTTGCCTCTCTGTCCTGATCCACTAGCTCTGCTCTGCTAGACAGTCATTTCAGTCACCGCTCTTCCTCTCACTCCAGACTGTGCCCCAAAAATTACAGGACAGTCTCTAGTCTGATGCTCGAAAGAGCCATAACAATGATAAGCTCCCAATAACTTCCAACATTCCCTACTATGTTTCTTTCCACATTGCTCACAAATAGGCATCTTTAGTGCTTGTCCTCTTAATACTGGACCTCTACTAATACCAGCCTGTGCAAAATTGCCTCTCGGTTTAAACCTAGACTATCTTGATCTAGTGAGTGGTCGAAATGATCTATTCTGGCATTTACTAAACCTTTTGCTAGAATCGATTTAAGACTCACCTTGTCTCTTTATTCTGAACTCCTGTTTGTATTCTCCTCATCCATCTTTTAGTAATTGTTCAATTCAGATCGAGGCAGCTTATAGTTCTGTAAAACTACTCAAATTGGTAATAACCAACTCATCTTGATCTTTATGTTTAGTCCATCTTCAAACCGTCTACATTTGTCCTCCTTAGTCGGAATCAAGGCAGTAGCATACCCCATTAACTCATTAAATCTTATCTCATATTCGGCCACTGTGAGACTTTCCTGCTTCAGATCTAGAAAATCCTTCATGTTCCTAGCGAGGTAGATCTTCGACTTATAATTCTCTTTGAAGACCTTCAGAAAATCTTCCCACGTTAATCTACAAGATCGAGTGGTACTGTTGGGAACAATCTTCCACCACTTATAAGCTAGATCTTATAGTAACGAGACCGTATAGTTAAACTTCTCGTTAGAGTCGCAGTCCATCTGATCAAATACCCTTTTTGTTCTCTCTAGCCAACCTTTTGCTTTAGTAGGGTCTGTAATTCCATAGAAGTCTACGGCCCCCAGCTTACTAAATTTATCATACCTCCTTTCTTTCTCTCAGGAATTCTCTGAGGCATTTGGTTAGACCGAGGTACCAGAGACTCTCTATTAGCTCCTACAGACTCTAGGTCTTCTGACTTTGTAACTCGATCTCCTATAACGGATGACCCATGGATGCCAAACCATGCTCTGATACCAAAAACCTTACAACACCTACCTTTATAGAGCATATGCCCAAACATCCTGAGGACATTAAAAAACATACCCTATGAAAGCAACATGTTAGAGCAATCTTATTCACTTATTATGGCATCGTACAGTATATAAGCAGTCAAAGATCAACTCCTCATTCCATTTATAAAATATAATTTACATTGTAGCATTTCACTACATAATCCATATATATAGTATCAAAAGCATATGAGAGTTTACTACTCTTTACAATATGTTCTACATGAAATGAGAACACTATATATAATTACTCTATTTAAACTTCTTAGTATCAGCTTACCGAACCTTTGAGCCATTCTTAATTTAAAAAATGTAAGTACTAGACTTCTACTAGTCTGCCTTAGAATTTAGGTCTCCCTCGTAACTGAAAATCAATATTTGTAATTTTGATGAGTTTTGCGAACTCAGTGAGTGAACCATCCTCGATGTGCGCACTCATATCAAAACACAAAGACAATGTATAATTCAATTCACAGGCAAATCATATCATCAAATATTGAATATCACTTCATATTTCATCATGAATCAACAAATACAATTTGTATACACTATTTCACATTTCCATTTCAGAGTAGTTAAAATAATTCATTTCAATCATTCATATGATACAAATCAAGATATATATGTAAATGCATATGTGATTCCACTTTCATTTTTATTTGTTGTGATCGAACTCCTTTTTACTGTCTCGTATCTATTGTGGATATCCGACTCATTAATAACTGTCCCGTACCTATTGTAGATACCGGGCTCATTCATATACTGAGCCTGTGGCTCTTTATGCGCATTTATGAGCTTTAAGCTCTTTTTCGCTGGTCACTCCGGTCATAACTCCTTTATTTGATTATGCATATCAATATGGTGAAATGCATCATTTCTCATTATATGCATTTAATCACTTTCATTCATTATATATAGTCATTTTCATATTTTCATCAGATCTAAATCCGACATTCAATATTCTATTGAGTACACATATTTTTCCCAATTCACATTCAATTAGGAACACTCTCAATATAATCTCAATTATTAAACCTCTCGGGCCATAAATGTTCGGAATTATCTCAATCACATCAATAACAATTCAGTAGCTGAAATTTAAACAGAACAAATCAATCCTAATGAGAAAACATCTAGGTTGACTCACAGTATGCTCCAGATAAGCTATTGCCTTGATGAAGTGGCAATGTCTAGATGCTGGCGTTCGACTTATGCATCTAAATCATGCAATACACACATATTGTACATATTACTAAATTGATCATTCACATATAAATATTCAATCACACACACGCACACACACACACACATAGATGTACACATATTGCATATAATACTAAATTGATCATTCACATATAAATATTCAATCACAGACACACACATACACACACACCCCCGTGCGTGCACACACACGAACATGCACATACACGCACACGCGCACACGCGCACACACACACACACACACCCGAGCGCGCACACACACGAACACGCACACACGCACGCACACACACCCACACACCCACACAGTCACACACACATATGATCAATGCATGCTAAATTCCCAGGTGTGTACCCTTAAACATGAGTCATGATCATTCAAACATTCTAATTTGTATATGTCTATTTTGCATTTAGGCTTATACCTTAACTAAACTTGATTATTCTAAACTCTTCAATCATACATTCATCAATCATATATTCACTAATCCTTTTTCTAGCAATTTAGAATCACACAATATCCAAATTCTCATTTATTTATACCTAATGCACCTTACTTATATCCTTTGGATCACTTTTTCATTCCTAAGAACACTTTCATTCCTATAACACTCATAAATTTCCAGATTTGGATACATTGATATCTAACAATCCATTCCTTAGTTTTAACCTCAATTAACAACCTAAACATATCAAACACTTTATCAACTTATTCAACCTCAAACTAGGTTCAGTTCAAGCCTCAATTAAGTCTAAATACACCAAAGTAAAGTATCTTATCAGTAGTTTTTTCAATAATCACTCAAAAGATAACATTTCACTTTACATGCATTTCCCACGATTATGGGATAGGTAATCCATGAATTTCCCAACCAATTCCTTCAATATTTTTCCAAATTTTAGCTCTTTCTTACCAAACTCAAAACATCTTATGCACAGTTCATCACTTCGACTTCATTTTCTCATCATTTTCACCTCAACTCCATCTAAAAATCATCCATAAAATTATTAAGTCAAGAAGACTTCACTTCTATTTATTTTAATGAAAGTCAAACAATAATAATAATAGAAGTGTGTGAACTGTTTTGATGAATTTGTCAAGTGCGCAGATAAATATAAGTGGCACAAATCATTAAATTAAGACGATACTTGAGTAAAAGATGAATAAGACGAATCAAATGAAGTGATCAAGTCTAAGACATCAAACGAAACATACGAATCCAAGCAAGTCGATGTAATTGAAGAATGTGCTAGAACATCAGTTAGTTGGAGTTGGTTACAGGACTCAACTAATAACAAAATTTAGAAGACTAAACAAGCAGATTTCTCAAGAAGACCTTTGGAGATTTAGGCTATAAATATTAGTTGTAGTCGTAGACTTCAATAAGAATTTTGAATGTACGAAAATACTCAAGAGAAATTTTGTGCTTAAGTGATTATGCTATGAAAAATATTCTGAGAGAAAAGAAAGAAAGAAAAAGAGCAAATACATCCATAACGTGAGTGTGAAAGCTCAAACAATATCTTTTCAAGAGAAAGGAAGGATAGAGCCTGAAGAGGCTAATGAAGCAGATAAAGAATATTTTGTGAAAGAGACTTGAAGAAGCTTTGCAAGTGTAGAAATAATACTTGTAACATTGAAGGAGATAGTGAAATCTCAGACAAACTTTGAGGACTGGACGTAACCCAAGGTTAAGGGTAAACCAGTATAAATTCATGTTCTCTAACTCTTACCTTTTTATTTTTCTTGTAGTTAGAAGAATAGACACTAATTTTTACTATTGTATTAGTTATCAATTTAAGTGCATTGAGTAAACTTGTAATCATCTGAATTTGTCAAGAAAAATAAGAAGATTCTAAAGATTCATATCTTAGACGATTTAACACAATTCAACCCCCCTTCTTGTGCATCTTGCATATTATACGTGATTTCTATATTAACAAGTGATTTACTTCAGTTGGTATTAGAGTGAGGCTTCCAAGAAACACTCTTACAAAGTGAGGATAAAGATCCATGGTTGAATCATATGTTTTTATAGCAGAAGGTGCCTCAGTCTCAAGACCCCCTGTATTCAATGGTGAAGATTATCATTATTGGAAGGACAGGATGCGGCTCTTCATAGAATCCACACACATTGATCTTTAGGATGTCATTGAAAATGGTCCCTATATCCCAACAGACAACTAAGGAGAAAGCATCTCTCGTGACCAATGGTCGGTTGATTAGAAAGCTCGCTTTCAATTAAACTCAAAGGCTAAGTTCTTTTTAAGTTGTGCTCTAAGCAGAAGTGAATATGATAAGGTTCATGGATGTGAATCTGCAAAGGAAATGTTGGACACATTAGCCATTGCATATGAAGGCATAAACCAGGTGAAAGAAACCAAGATTGGTATTCTTGTTCATCAGTATGAGCTATTCAAGATGAAAGACGATGAGTCTATTGATCAGATATTTGGACGATTTCAAACAATTATTAATGGAATTAAAGTTCTTAGGAGAATCTACGATAATCAAGATCATGTCAAAAAGATTCTCAAAAGTCTTCCAAAAAGATGGAGACCCAATATACCAACAATATAAGAGATCGAGGATTTAAGCAAGCTGAAGCTAGACGAATTGCTTGATTCACTAAAAATCCATGAAGTAGAGCTTGATGCTGAAGATAAACCCAAAAGGGATAAATCTATTGTGTTGAAGGCTGGTCAGAAGAATCAGAAGATGCAGAAAAATAGAAGTACATCTTCAAAAGCATTAAAGATTGAAGAAATCAAGAATGATGATACTAGTGAATCTGGTCAAGATCCCTTCATTTCAAGAAAGATTAGAAGGATGTGGAAAAAGAAATCAAGGGGAAAGAAAGACTTCTCTTTCAAAAAGAATAGCAAAGACGATTTGAAGAATGAGAAAGTTCTATCGTCTGCTATGAGTATAACAAACCAGGACACTGCAAGTCTAAATGTCCGTTGCTTAAAAAAAACAAAAGAAAAGTCAAGAAAACAAAAAGAACATGATGGAAACATGGAAAAATTTGGATTCGTCTGAATCTGAATCCGACTCAGAGACAACAGAACAAGCAAATATATGCTTGGTAGCTAAAGGGGAAAGCAATGATGAGGTAATTTCTAACTTTGATAATCTTTAGTATGCCTATTTAGAATTGTTAGAAGATTCAGATGTTATTTTAAAACAATATAGGCTATTGAAATAGAAACTTGTTGAAAATTTGAAGAATATAAAGCTTTTAGAAGAAGAGAACGTCAGCCTCAAGAAACAAGTAGACGATATGAAAAAGAAAGTAACTGTAGATAGATTTGAGGAAATTAATCTACTAAGACAAAGGATTAATAGTCTTTTAGCGGATTTATCAAAATTTACAGAAAGTACAAAAAGGAGGAATGACTTGATTGGAAGTTATAGACATCTAAATGATAAAAGCAGATTAGGCTTTAATAATAGAAATACTACTCATAATAGTAATGTTCTTCATAATAAGAAGTTTGTTCATAATAGGAATTTTGTTCCTAATAAAAAGAAAAAAAAATATTCTTATTATTCAAAGAAAAATTATATGACTAACCCTAAAGGACCCAAGAAAATATAGGTACCTCAGAAGGATATTATATATGCTGCAGATCTCCTTACTTGGAAGAAGCAACCACCACCAATGGTATTTGGACAGTGGCTGCTCGCAACACATGATGGGTAGAAGGTCTATGTTCCTAGACCTCTAACATAAGCAAGGAGAATCAGTAACTTTTAGAGACAACAAGTAGGACAAAATAATTGGGATCGATAAAATTGATTTTAGGTTAATTGGTTATTGTGATGCTGATTATGCTAGAGATATGATTGATGGAAAGAGTACAAGTGGAGGTTGTCACTTTTTTTATCATAATCTAATTTCTTGGTCAAGCAAGAGACAAAGTTCAATTGCTCTATCTACTACAGAAGCTAAATAAATGTCAGCTGCAAGCTGTTGTTCACAGATAGTATGGATAAAGTATCAGTTAAAGGATTATTCTATCCAAGAAGATCAGATTCCAACTTCTGTGACAACACAAGTGCTATCAATCTCTCAAAGAATCCAATACAACACTCAAGGGCAAAGCATATTGAAGTTAGACACCATTTTATAAGAGACTATGTACAGAGAGGGATCATCAATCTACAATTCGTTGAGACCAATCAACAATGGGCAGATATCTTCACCAAACGCTTAAGTGAAGACAAATTTAAAGAAATTAGACGAAATTTGAATATGGCGATGTTAAATGATCATTCATCTGAAACTCCATGATCTAGAAGATTTATCTTGAAGAAGCTGAAAAGTCGCAAGTTTTCAAACTAAACAATAACGGTAACTTTTACTCGATAGTTTCAATTTTGTAATTATCGGGGGATCAGTTAAAAAGGTTACAAATGTTAACTTTTCAAGAGTGTGTATAAAAGGAGCAATCATTTCAAAATCTGTAACACTTTGCACTCTAGAATTTTCAAGAAAACTTATAAACCGACTTGTTCAGAGTATTCTCAACAAAGACGATTCAACGCTCTGTTCTAAACATCAAACTCTTCTCATTTCATTTCATATCTTTCTCTTAATATTCTCTATATACTAACCTCACTTCTTAAAGTGAAATACATTTCCCTCTTTAGTGTTTATTGTTTACAGATTAGAAAATGTCGAAATCTCTTGTCTATAGAAGAATTGTCGATTTCACTTCCTTAAAGAATGCTCGGATGAATATCGAACCTAAGATTGAAGCAGTTGGATGAAAGAACTTCTTCAACATCCGAGAACCGGTGTATTTGAATGAAATATATAAGTTCTGGAAGAATGTGAAGGTGATAGACAACACTTTGGTATCGATGATAGATGGGTTGAAGATAATAATCACACAAGATTCTGTGGTGGAGGCTATTGGGTATCTAAATGAAGGAGCATAATTGTTTAACAATATAGATTGGATCGCTCAAAGTCATATAGACGAAGTCAACATCTATCGATAACTATATGGTTTCAATAATCCAGGAGTCGAGAAGTCTTCAACCCTCATTTTGATGCCTAAGGTTCTTCACTCACTTCTTCTCCATTGTGTCCTACCGAGAGCAAGATCAAAAGACGTGGTGACAATGAATGATGAACATTGTCAGTTTCATTTACTTACTCACCAACCTATTAATCTTCCATTTTTTATTCTGAAGTTCATGATAAAGGCTAGGGAGGATTATCATCTAAAGAGTGGTTCTTTACCTTACTGTATGCTGTTAACAAGATTTTCAAAGCATCTGAAATCCTACTTGATAGAGGAAACAGAGTAAAGTTGGATGTTAAGAGTGTTATCAACGCCTCTAATATTCACAAAATAGGGATCAAGACTGAAGCTGAAGCAGATAAATATTTCACATCGAAAGCATATTCTAAGGGGGAGCTTTCAGTAAGACCAAGCAGGAAAGGAAATGTTCCGTCTGAAAAACAAGCAAAAACTCGATGGTTTGAAAGAATATCAGCAAAGGTAAAGGTTGAACAATCGTTTGATAAGCTGATACAAGCCAAGACGATTCTAGAGAAGAAAGAAAGCAAGGTTCAACAACCAACTCACTAAGTGTCTTTAAAGAGGAAAGCTGAGACGCTCCAATTAGAAAGGCTCAAGAAGTCAAGAAGGTCACCAAGATTAATGACCTTACGATAATAAGAACAGAAAAAGCAAAGAGTTCTGATTCTTGGTGTAGACTCTGAGAGTGAAAAAGAGCAAGAGCAATAACAGCAGTCAGCCAAACCAATTGTCTTTATCCCTCAGACTCAACCAGAATAACCATCTAAAGAGACAGAAATAAAAAGGAAGTTAGTGTTTGAAAAGAAGAAGCCTCAACAACAACTGCCTTTCAAACTAGTAGAAGAATAAAAGAAGATGAAGCCTATTTAGAAGAAGAAGGTTTCATCATCTGATGTTCCACAAAAGACATAGACTGTTGAAAAGAAGACGAAGACATTATCTAAACAACAGCTAGTAACTTACAACCCTCCTCAACCGATAAAGAAGGAAGATTTGAAGATGAAGATCATAGAAGAATCAACACTTGATCGTAACAGAGGTTCAATTATCATCAGAGAACCTTATAAGCAGAAAGTTAAGGTTCAAGTTGAATCTATAATAGTAAATGATCAGACGATACATCTTCTAAGTCATGAAGAACGAAGATTATATATTATTCTGCGAGATGAAAAGGCATAACCATATCTATTGAAGATTACGAAAAATCCTTATACAATCTATCTAGCGACAAGCATAACAATAATCAAGATTGTACCAGATGTACAACCTAGAATTCCAGCAATGGTACCTAGCAAAGAAAAAGGAAAGAAGAAGAAATTTCCTGAAAGACAAGAAGTTGATCTCACAGAAGAAGAGATTCAAGCAGCAGTAAAGAAAATAGACAATGTATGTCATAAAGCTTAACCTGTAAGCGTCTATGTATCACATCATATATTAAGGGAATCAGGAAGTAATTTTGGAGCATCTACTACAGAAAAAAGCTTCAAGGTAGTTGGCTCAATATCAGCGAGAAGGTATGAAAGTATCACAATTGAAGGTATCATTTTTAACTTAGAAACCTTTGTGCATTTGGTCATTCATTTCAAACCCTTAGGTTTCATTCCTTCAGTTAAAACTATCTTACACCTTTTAAGACAACTAATTTACAAATTATCCAGACATGATGATCTTGATATCCCTAATGGAAAACAACCTTTCAAAATACCCTCTATTAAAATTATAGAATTAGATGATTCACCTAAAAAAATCATCTGTTTTTAAGTATATTCATCTACTTAGTGAAATGCTACAAGATCCTACTGTTAATTCGGAGCTCTTAAAGAATTTCGTTGAATGGACTAAAGCAAGTCACAAGCAGACGGCAGTTCAGGAAACCTTAGCTAAAAACATTCAGGAAATTAATACTAAAGTTGATGTATTAGGCGATGCAGTGGGTGATCTTCATAAGGAATTAGCACTTCTACGTGTTTCTATAGAAGAAGACCTTAAGACGATCAGCACTGATCTTCAACAAATTTTTCTTAAATTTTGAAGCGTTTGAAATAACTATCTTTATGATTAATAACAAATAAGGGGAGATAAATAGAAAAGTAGAAAGGGAAATTAGAAAATTATTGTACATATGTTTGTATATCATATCTTGCATTATTCATCTGAATATTATTTTTATCCTCTAATATTATGATTATTTGTTATCATCAAAAAGGAGGAGATTGTTAAGTCAAAAAGACTTCACTTCTTCTATTGATTTTGATGAAAGTCAAATAATAATAATAATAGAAGTGTGTGAATTGTTTTGATGA
>JAOQML010117882.1:0-21934 GCA_027568935.1 Erythroxylum urbanii
CTAGATATATAATGCTCATTAAAACCAAACTCTTTTATTTTATTAATAATAAATATTTCCATTACAAAACTGTAATTAAAGAAGATTAAGGTACATATAAATACACTTGCTTTCCAGGGAAATATATTTACATAACTCCAACAAATGTGTGGTATAATGACTGCAACTAGGTGGAAGTTAGAATAAAGTGAAAATTTAGAAGTTAGTTAAAGAGAAGGGAGGGCATTTGGAGGTCCTAAACTTAGAGAGATAAAGTCAAAATAAAAG
The DNA here is from genome assembly GCA_027568935.1 of Erythroxylum urbanii. Classification (NCBI taxonomy): domain Eukaryota; kingdom Viridiplantae; phylum Streptophyta; class Magnoliopsida; order Malpighiales; family Erythroxylaceae; genus Erythroxylum; species Erythroxylum urbanii. Next base: position 268 of record JAOQML010117882.1, read on the forward strand.
TGAGTGAAAAATGAAGTAGGAAATGAATATATAAGTGAAGGAAGGGTAAAATGCTAAAAATTTCAGTGAAAATTACATGGATAGGTTTACCCTACTATAGGCCACGATCGTAGCCTACAATGATTTCACCATTTTTTTGTCCTTATACACACCCCTCGAGATCCTTTCCTAACGTCCTTATACACACCTCATTATGCTTTCCTTTCCAATCATCTTTATCAAAATTAATGCCTTACTATTCCACGATATTTAGTTGGAACCAAAACATCTTAACCACGGAGTTCAAACTACTTAAAATGAAAGAAATAATCCGTAATTTAAAACCATGGGTTGCCTCCCATATAGCGCAACTTTTAACTTCATTAGCTTGATGCTCTTTTTTACTCAAAGTGGTTTAAGAGAATTCTTCAGTGGTGACTCAATTATCAGTCTCATAAAATGCACGCGCACCACTTAGTTGCTTCTGCTGCCACTTTCTTTTTCCCGATTCTTCTCTTTCTCTTGTGAGGTTTATTCTTTTCCAGAGAACATTTTCGATCATCATTCTTCTCTTTTTCACCACTAAGATTTGTTCCCTTCATGATGGCCATAGGTTGGAGAGGACTTTTGACATTATTGGTTACAGTGAAAGATATCTGTTCCTCTCCTACCCTTAAAGTCAGCTCACCCCTATCTACATCAATAACTGATTGGGCAGTGGCAAAAAATGGCTACCCGAGGATAATTGGGGTTTCTACGCCTTCTTTTATGTCCAGTATGAAAAAGTCTGTAGGGAAGGTGAACATTTCCACTCAAACATGCACATCATGTATAATACCCTTCGGACGATGAACTGACTTATTTTCCATTTTTACCAGTATCTTAGTGGGGACTATCTCACCGAATCCTAACTTTTGATATGAGGAATACAGTATCATGTTTATGCTGGCTCCCAAATCGAAGAAAGCTCTCTCTATTTTGACACCCCTAATACGACAAGGGATATAAAAATTCCCTAGATCCTTATTCTTTGGTGGTGTCGTCAATTTCTTTTCTTCCCTTAATTCTTTTTCCACCTTTCCCTTTATTGATTCCATCAGTGTAAGTAATAGGTTCTTAATTGATTATTTGATTATTTCATAACACTTAGAGATTAAGAACATTGAATTACTTAAGATACTGACTTTGACTCGTATATGATTTTAGGCACAATTGTGAAGTAAAGAAGTTAAAGTGAGCCGAAAGCATAATATTTGGGCCATTTTTTAAGATTAATTTTCACTTGTCTTTATGGAGCAAGAAACAGAAAATTAAAGGATAAGAAGAAGACAAAAAAGTTTAAACACAAAGAAGTAGAAAACCTGCACTATGCATGCCATGCAAGAACGTGAATTTAATGGAAAGCATTTTGGAATTATGTTAAAACAAAGCTGAAAGGCTGAAGCCGGTGGAAGCACAAAACGATAGTAGAAGAAGAAAAAAAGAGAATAAAATGCAATAGGTTTACACTATTCATGCAAACAATGTAAATGAGAACGTTGGTGCAAAACGCTAGCTACTAGGAGATACAATGCAGATGTTAGATAAGGGCCAAAAATGCACAACATGAGATAAAAACAATATAATGCAGACGTGAGGGACAAAGGAAGCAAAACGCCCAGAGTGTGGGCATAAGCCAAGATAAAATGTCATCACACAGTATGAAAGGAGTAAGCTTAGGTTTTAATAAGAGTGAACAATGAAGTGGACCAAAATACTAATTTAGAAAATAGATTAGCGTATAACAGTAGCGAGTGTGAGGGAGTTCTTCGCTAGGTTCTTTATAGGGGCTGAAGCAAATCTTTTTGGGAGCTCTTAATTTTAACAAACATGAGGGATAAAGTTCTCAACTGGGAGAGACCCATAGAGGGCTAGATGTCCCAACACTGGTTCAGAGGTGACATTGATGCTGACGACTCGAGTTAAGTGTATTTCACTATTTTTGTTGCTTCTTTAGAAATTGACTGTATTATCCTATGTTAATTTGTTTGGGTTTTGTGTATGAATAATCGTATTCTCATTATTGTTCAATTATTTGTGTATGAACCCACTAGGTATTATGAAAAAAGATTTTAATGTGTTCATTGAATCGTTTATTTGCAAACTCATTCCTAGAATTTAAATATAATCTATAATTGTTATGTAGAAATTTATATATAGCGACTAATGATTTGTAATCATTAGGGATAATATGAACTAGGTTAAATGACACATCATATGTGGTTATTGCCTTGATTAATCAATTTTCCTAATTTGTAATGCTACTGCCTAATTGAATCTAGAGATTGTATCCTAGCTTATTTGGTGGTTAGGTTTAATTAACAATCGTATCTTTATTAAACACTATATAAGGAAAAACTCGAGTTAATTATTAACCCAGGATTAATAGTTGTTAGGAGAGGTTTAAGAACAACAAATCAATGAAATATGTTTAATTAAGGTGTAGGCTGAGATTGAACCAAAGAATCGGGTCCTTACCAAATTCTCCACTTTTATCATTTTTTGCATATTTTCTTTAATTTGTTTTCATTAGGTTAGCTTTATTTTATTATCTTATGTTTAAAACAAAAACCCCCTAAAACTAAACCTAAACCTAAACACCGGTTAATTTCATTTCAATAACTTTCCACACACTCTCTATGGGATTGACTTAGACCACCGCTACTATAGTAGTAGTCTAGTTTCTATTTGAACTAGTGTTATAATGCGTTGTCAATTTTGGCGTCATTATCAAGGAGTGCTAAGTTTTAATTTTTGTTTGTGATTTTAATTGGTGTTTTATATATATTTGTTCGTAATTAGTTTCTTTTCAGTTATTTCTTGATCTTTTCATTTTTTCTATTTCTTGTTTGTGATTAAAAAAATTAAATTTTTTGTAGATGGAAGTAATTTTTTCTTTAACTCTTACTCTTAATCCTATAACCAAGGTTGGACTGATCAACTTAACTTTAGTTATGGATGCGATAACCATCAGAATTACTTCTATGACTGTTTACAGGATTCACAGCAATTCCTGTACAGACCAAAAGTTTCTTATCACAATTTAGGTACACGTCTGGAAAAATTGATTAATATTATGATTGCTAATACTTTACAATTCCAACAGGATGTACAATAATAGTTATAGTAGTTCCAATAAGATGTACAATAGCAGCTTCAATAGGGTATACAACAACTCTGACAGGATACAATATCTGGACTCCACAATGTGGCAAGCCAAATGGGTGAGATGGCAAGGAGGATAGATTACCTAGAATCACAAATGGAAGAGGAGCAACCATATCAACCCGAGTTAAACCTAATGGACATTAGTACGAAAACCTTATAGAGTGATGAGGAGCATGAGAATTTTGAGAGTAATAATCAAGGAATTACATGTGACAAAGAAGTTGAGGAGGAGCTCGAATCAGAAAAAGACATATCATTTAGCACAGAGGTAAGTACTGAGTTCATGATTATTTTTTAGACTAGCTCTTCACCTTTACATAGCACAATGGAGGAATTAAATGAGGAAGAAAAAGACAAAGAGATATTTAAGATCTTTCTAGAGTGCATGGACTTAGTCAAGATTCAAAATTAGAGGATAGGGAAGATGCTGAATATGATAGATCATCAACTGAGACCCTATCCTAAAGAACCTCACATGGAGTAGCTGCATATGACATCGGAAGATCACAATTTTGTCACATGAGGAGGAAACATGGAGATGAGCCAGAGACCCTAAACAAAGACGCTTCTTAGGAGGCAACCCAAAGGAAGTAAATTTCTTTTCTTTATATTTCTGCGTTACTTTTTATATGCATGTATGTTTTTTAATTTGTTTGTTTTATTTGTTTTAAGTTTTTAATCAAAATGGGAGCAAGAATAAAACAACAAAACAAACATTTTCTTTTTTCTGTTGATTCTAGGACTATATAGTCATGATTAGAGGGTGAATTAACTAGAGATTTTTGTAGCAACTTTAGCATGTACTTTTACTTTTGTGCTTGGTTGATGTGCATTATCTTTAGAAGAGTAGTGACTAGTGGTAAACAACGCCAGTGAGATTTTAAGCCTTATTTGACTAACACATACATATCAGTCTCTTGTCTTTTGATAATGTGTGACCTTCATAACATGTACATCCTAATTTTTCTTGAATTTCTATTTGAGACCACATTTTTATCACATGAATTAATATGGATATGATTATGCATTCTTTTCTTTTTTAAACTACATTAGCCAAATAGCCTACCCATTATATTATTTTCCTTTTTGATAAGCCCCCCTGAGCTTTATTTGCCTTTTCTTTGTGTATTAGCCACATTACATGCTTTAACCTAACCAAATTTCCTTCTCAAGCCTCGAAGCTAATGGAACATTTGTTGATTTTTGAGTTTGTGGAAGTACAAAATCCTAAGTGTGAGGGTATGTATATGTGTGGATTAGTTATAATGTTAGGATGTTATTTTATGTCTTATTATTGAATTCCCATGTTATTTAGTTTATTTTAATTTTTATAATGAAAAGAAAGAAAGAAAAGAGAAAAGAAAAAAAAGAAAGAAAAAAATGTTTAAATAAATGTATCAAGGAGGAAGTGCATATGTGGTTTGCACGGTTATTCATACTTAATGCATCCTCATAAAGTTGTATTGAATGTTTTATTTGAGTATGTTACATATAAGGTAGATGTTGGCATGGAAGGGTGGTTTCAATGTATTGTCATCAATTGTATGAGTGATCCCTTCGTATTGGTATATACTTCATGTGGTTTATGTATGATAGGTTGAGTTTGTGTTGTGAAACTTGTTTTTTCATTCATCATAGTTGATGTACACAATTGTGAGTCAATGTTAGTTTTTGCACTTGATAGTATATTGAGTATTACTTTTGTTTCACTAGCTTTGATGGCTTTCATACTACATGACCTGAATACATCTCACCTTACCTTTACTCACATTACATCATTAAAAAGTCCTTTCATCCATGATTTTGCATATGAACATTAGTGGTGGAGAAATGAAATGATAAGATCATGAATGGTGTTGATTATACCTATGGATATATTTTAGTTGAACACGTTTTCTGAGTCTACCATTACATTACTCAATTTTTGAAGAAGAGGAATGTTGATTGATCATAACTAAAAGCTTGGAATGTTGACTTCTTACTATGATTTTAAAAGTCATTCATCTTTGCTTACAATTATATATTCTGGTAAAATATAGGAATTGAGTAAAATTTTTGGAGTCTTTAAGCTTAATTTTATTGTTTTGCCTGAGGACGACCAAAAGCTAAGTGTGGGGGAAATTGATTAGTGCTTAATTGATTATTTAATTATTTCATAACACTTAGTGATTAAGGAAAATAAATTGCTTGAGGTACTCACTTTGACTTATATGTGATTTTAGACACAACTCAAAAGCAAAAAAGCTAAAGTGGGTCGAAAGCATGACATTCGGGTCATTTTTCGAAGATTAATTTTCACTTGTCTTCATAGAGCAACAAGAAGAAAGTTAAAAGATAAGAAAAAATTAAAACACAAAGAAATAGAAAATCTGCATTGTGCATGCCATGTAAGAATGTGAATTTAATGGAAAGTATTTTAGAATTATGGTAAAAACAAAGATGGAAGGTTGCAGTAGGTGGAAGCACGAAATAACAATAGAAGAAGAAAACAAGAGAATAAAACGTAGTAGGTTTACGCTATTCATACAAACAGCGTAAATGATAACATTGTTCATGCAAACAACATAAACGTTATTTCACGTGAGCAACGTGTTTCATGCACCAGCAACATGGGAAACACCAAAGTGCTAACTACTAGGAGTTAGAACGCAAATGTTGGACAAGGGCTAAAATCGCAAAGCATAAAGATAGAAATGATGCAGTGCAAATGTGAGGGACAAAGGAAGAAAAATGAGCAGTATGGAGACATAAGCCAAGATAAAACGCAATCGTATAGTAGGAAAGGAGTAAGCTTAGGTTTTAATAAGAGTGAATAGTGAAGTGAAACAAATTACTAATTTAGAAAATAAATAGTAGTGTATAACAGTGGCGAGAGTGAGGGGGGTTCTTCGCTAGGTTCTTTATGGGGGTTGAAGTAAATCTTTTTAGGAGCTCCTGAATTTAACGAAGATGAGGGATAAATTTCTTAATCGAGAGAGACCTACGGAGGGCTAGACTTCCAGACGTCAGTTTAGAGGTGACATCAACACCGACGACCTAGGTTAAGTGTATTTCACTATTTTTGTTGTTTCTTTCTTTCAATAGAAATTGATTGTGTTATCATATGTTAATTGATTTAGGTTTGTGTATGGATAATCGTATTCTCGTTATTGTTTAATTATTTGTGTACAAAACCATTGGGTATTGTTAAATGATGATTTTAATGCATTCATTGAATCATTTATTTACAAACCCATTGCTAGAATTTCGATATAATTCGTAACTGATATGTCGAAATTCATATGTAACATCTAATGATTCATAATCATTAGGGAAAACATGACTTAGGTTAAATGACACATCGTATGCGGATGTTGTCTTGATTAATCGGTTTTCCTAATTTGTAATGCTACTGCCTAATTAAATCTAAAGATCATATTCTAGGTTAAAGATCATATTCTAGGTTATTCGGCAGTTAGGTTTAATTAACGATCTATTCTTAAGGGATATGCTTAAACTTAACGATCTATTCTTAACGGATATGCTTAAACTTAACGATCTATTCTTAGGTTTAATTAAATCTAAAGATCATATTCTAGGTTATTCGGTAGTTAGGTTTGATTAACGATCTATTCTTAAGGTATATGCTTAAACTTAACGATCTATTCTTAATTAACTTAAACCTAATTAATTAACGATCGTTAATTAATTATGTTTAATTAACGATCTTTAGATTTAATTAACGATCTAATTAAATCTAAAGATCATATTATTCGGTAGTTAGGTTTAATTAACGATCGTATCTTAATTAAACACTACTTAAGGGAAAACTTAAGTTAATTATTAACCCATGATTAATAGTTGCTAATAAAGTTTTAAGAACAACAAATCAATGGAATATGCTTAATTAGGGTTTAGGTCGAGATTGAACCAAAGAATCAGGTCCCTATCAAATTCTCAATTTTTATCATTTTTCACATGTTTTTTTAAATTGTTTTCAATAGGTTAGCTTTATTTTATTTTCTTATTGACAAAACCAAAACCCCCTAAACCTAAAAATCGATTAATTTCATTTCAACAACTTTACACACACTCTCTATAGGATCGACCTAGACTCACGACTGTTATAGTAATAGTCTAGTTTTTATTTTAACTAGTGCTACGACTCGCTATTAGTAAGCCGTGCTTCTAATTGCTTGATCATGTCTACCACTTCATCAACTCAACTTCCTTCGATTTCCTTATAGCTTTGATCGGGAATGGAATTAGGGTTGGTACTTCTTTATCTCAGGCAAATTATACCTTGCCAATAGAGAGCCTTCCTTATTCTCTTGCACCTCTGCCTTCCCCTTATCCTTGAATGGATTTGAATTTCATTGTTCTAAAATAGGTTGGGGCTTCTATGTTGATGCTTCTAGGTTGTTTATAATTCTGATTCACTTCAAAAAATAATCTTATCAAGCTTATTCTTGTCCTTCCCTTCATTGTCTTCAGCTTGGTGCAATTCCTCCTTAGTTGTTTATGTAACAATCATGATTCGTTCTTTCGTATTAGACTTAGTATTACCTGGAACCTACATTTCAGGTCGCTATTGCTTATGCCAATTGACCACTTGGACCTCCAGGTTATGTATCAAGTAGGCGTGATTCCTTGTAACTTACTTAAACTTGTCTTCTAGCCTCTTATGTGCATCCTTCATATCTCCAATTTTATCTAAAATTTTTTCAAATTTGGATTCCATTAAACTCGTCTCGTCTTACTGGAAACTTGGTGGTCTTTGAGGTCTGAACTGCCTCTAACGTTATTTGACTAAGAGAAGTTTAGGTGATTTTTCCAACCAGGATTGTATATGTTAGAGTAGGGATTGTTTCCCCCTTCTCAACCGTATTAGGTTCCCATGTAGTTTACTTGCTCTAATTTATTATGCTTCATCAAGAAGCAATCGATTGTATCATGATACATCTTCCCACAGAGCTCACACTTTAGCTAAACAACTTTTACTATATTTGAGGATGAAGCCTTCATATTGTTTAGTTATCAAGTTAAATTATCAATTTTAGCCTACATTTTTGTCATTTGATCAACATCTAGAACTCCTTTTTGCTCACAGAGATTTGTGGGTTATTTACTTTGCTCATTCATTCATAGACAGCTATTACTCACCATTTCTTCTAACAGCTCTTCTGCTTCATCTACCGTCTTCCTCATAAGTGATCCTCCTGAAGCTGCATTAATTGTGCCTCTCATATGTGGGGTTACTCAATTGTAGAATGGTTGCAAAAGAAATTCTTTAGGTAGGTTCTAGTGTGGACATTTTCTTTGCAAGTCTTTGTATCATTCCCACGCTTCATAAATCGATTCATCATCACCCTATTGAAAGTGTATGATCTCTTTGATAATCTTCATAGTCTTGGTAAGGGGAAAGTACTTATCTAAGAAGGCAGGAACTAATTGGTCCCAAGTGCTGATATTATTCGAGTTGAGGGACTGGTACCAAGCTTTTGCTCTATCCCTTAAGGTAAAAGGGAATAGTCTAATTCATACAGCATCCTCCGATATCTGATGGTAACGGAAGGTATCACAGATTTTAAGGAAATTGACAATATGTTCATTTGGGTCTTCATTCGTTAATCCATAAAATTGCACATTTGTTGAAGCATATTAAGGAGAGCTGGTTTGATTTCAAAGGAAGTTACTTGTACTGGTGGCCTAACTACACCTTGATTGGCTGCATTGAATCCCAGTCTCATGAAGGAGTTCTTTTTCATGTTGAACTCTTCTAATTGAACATTTTAGATGAGTGATGTCAAGCTCTACAGTTTCAGCTATACGACTCGAACTCCTTGTAACTCTTGTGTTCATGTAAGAGCACGGACACAGATAGAAAGAATGGGAAGAACAGAAAAAATTAAAATTAAAATGCCGTAGACTAAGAGAAGTAAACTAATCTTAACCCTCCCTGAAAATGACACCAAAAACTTGATCCTGTCTTTCAAGCTTTAAAATTTATAAGCCCTTAAATACCACAAGTGCATAGGTCACAACTGTAGTATAAAAGGTGTTAATCTCACAAGGAGGGGGACTACTCTACTTCTATGTTATCTAAGACTGAAAAAATATGAAACTAAAATTAAACAATGCAAAAAGAATAAATATGAGAATTGAATTCGACCAAATAAATTAGAAATTAAATACGAAGGAATTAACAATTGAGCAATAAGCATGCACAATGGAAATCAACTAAAGCGTTTACCAAGTTATGAGAAAGGGGATTTTACCTATCATTAATATTAACCTAACTAATTATATGTTAATGAGGTGTCAGTTCTAGATGATCCTAGGGTTGATTACTCTCTCTCGAGTTATAACCATTAAACCCTATTTGGATTATGAAATTTTCAATCTCTCAAGTCACAAATTATTCAAAACCCTAATTAGATCTGAAACACTCTAATAAATTATTGGAATATCAAATGGGTTCTCTCTTTGCACAATTATCAATATGATTTGTCACTATTTCTATTAAATTGCCTAACTCTCATTAATCCAATTTAATCATTTTTCATTCAGTTCATCCTCTCAGTTTATTACCAAATTATGTAAGAATGCAATCAAATCATGACGTTCATCTAATAAACACAATAAACCAAATTATAATTAAATCAAAATAAAATCTTGAAGGAGAGTTAGACATCACCATCATTCTACTATCTATCATCATACAATCCATCCTAAATTTATACATGATAAAATTAAAACGAAAAGGAAATAGACACTTGGAATGGAAGATCTAGGAAGGCATTAGCATCAGAAAACCTCTTGATCCAGGAAGCACGTCGAGACAGTTTCTTCTTCCTCTTCCTCTTCTTCCTCTTTATCTCTTTAGGGTTTTTAACAGTGGTTGCATAAAAAATTGCATGGAAATATTGCGTATGGAAGGGTTCGTATTCAAACTATTGACTTTTCAATAAATTGGGGGTCATAACATATTGCTAGATATTGCTCTTGATTTACTTGAATTAAGTGTTAATTGAGGTGGCCAACATAACTGGGAACCTAATTGGTCACACACCTAGGACATTCTAAGGATGAGTAAAATGTTCTTAAACGGTAATTCAAGATATGAGAGAGTGTTTCGGGATTGTATCGCAATGTGATTGTGGTAGAAAACATTGCATGGATGGATTAGAAACAAGTGTTGTTAGCTTCCATTAATGCATGTTATTCATGGTCATTAACTTCTCATAACTTCCATTAATGCATGTTATTCATGACCATTAACTTCCCATAACTTTTCGTTAGTGATAGGGGTTAAGGAAGGCCAAACGGTGCAAAACATTGAGATGATTTTTGTGCATCTTGTGTAAGACACAAAAAAATAAAAAAAAAGATAGATTCTTTTTCTTACACACACTTTTTCTCTCTAACTCTCTCAAGAGTTCTTGTCTTTGCTAGCACAAAGAAAGAATTATAGCCATGTCCTAGTGAGGTTTCATCCTTCTATCTTCATGTGGACTTTCATTAAAGATGGTTTGCGTTGATCGTTATGGTTTACGACAACCCAACGTGGAGAAGATTAAAGAACAAAGGGGTTCGTCAAAAAGGTATGTAAACATCTTACATTTCATGTTTTTGTTTTTCTATATCTATATGCACGAGTAAATTTGGTTTCTGAGGTTTCATTTTATTTCTGCTACATGTATTTGATATATATTATGTATGAGATGTATGATCGGAACCTAACAGTGGTATCAGAGCCATCTATCCATAGGGACAAGGTCATGATGTCGGTGGACTCTTTTGCCTTGAAGAAAAAGAGTTAAAAGAAGAAGAAGTCCACAAAGCATGTTGACCATCTGTCCATAAGGACAAGGATGTGATGTTGGTGGACTCTTCTGGTTCAAAGAAAAACAGTGAAAAGAAGAAGAAGTCTACAGGGCCTGAGGGAAGTGTTAAGAAAGCAAAGAAGACTACGTCGAAGGGAACTTGCTTCCACTGTGACAAGGATGGCCACTGGAAGAGAAATTGCAAGGCCTATCTGGAGTCCTTGAACTAGAAGAAGGCAACTGGTGCCCCATCTACTTCAGGTTTTTATGTTATTAATATTCATACTGTTTCTGATAACAACATATGGGTATTAGATACCTGTTTTGGCTCACACATTTGTGCTAACATAAGGGGCCTTAGGAATAGTAAATAACTTAATAAGCAAGAGTCAGACCTGTGAGTGAGCAATGGAGCAAGAGTTGCTGCATTAGCTATAGGCATATATGTATTAACTCTCCCTAGTAGGCTTGTACTAGAATTGGACAATTGTTTTTATATACCTTCTTTGACTAAAAATGTAATGTCTATTTCTAGTCTTAATAAAGCTAGATTCCAATTAAATTTCAATAGCAATGGTTGTTCAATTTATTTAAATGGAATGTTATATGCTTTGGGTACATTGTGCAATGGTATATAAATATTGGATATGTTTAATATGGTTCTAAATATCAATAATAACAAAAGAATATAACATGATAATATGAAATTGTCTTACTTATGGCATTATCACCTTGGCCATATAAGTGAGAGACGCGTGTCTAAATTACATAAGGGTGGTAGTTTAGGGTTATTTAATTATGAATCATATGACACATGCAAATTTTGCTTATTAGGCAAGATGACTAAGTTATCCTTTAAGGGAAAAGGTGAATGAACTAGTGGACTTTTAGAGCTAATACATACTGATGTATGTGGTTTGATGCCCATACATGCCAAAGGTGGTTTTGTATACTTCATTACCGTTATCGATGATCATTTTCGATATAGGTATGTATCTTGTGAGATATAAGTCTGAAGCCTTTGAACCTTTGAAAGGTTCAAAGAATTTAGAAATGAGGTTGAGAAACAACTTGGGAGAACTCATAAATCACTTTAATCAGATCGAGGTGGTGAATACTTAAGCTAAGAGTTTTTGGATTATTTCAAGGATAATGGAATATTATGGACTCCACCTTACACACCACACCACAATGGTGTGGCTAAGAGGAGAAGCCATACCTTAATAGACATGGTGAGTCTATGATGGGTTTAGCGAATTTACCAAAATCCTTTTAGGGGTATGCACTCGAAACTTCTATTTATGTATTAAAAAGAGTCCCATTCGAGTTAGTTGATGTTACTCCATATGAGATATGGACTAATAATAAACCTTATCTTTCTTATATGAAAGTTTTGGGTTATCCTACTTATGTGAAGTGGATTCAGTCAGATAAGTTTGAAGCTAAATCTAAAAAGTGTCTATTTGTAGGATATCCTAAGGAAACTATAGCATATCAGTTCTACTATGTTTCAGAACAAAAGTTGTTTGTTTCAAAACATGTTGTCTTTTTAAAGAAAGAGTTTCTTCTAAGAGAAGACAATGGGAGCAAAAGCGAACTTGTAGAAGTTTAAGATGCTCAAATAGACATAGATCAACTGCCCTGACCCAAGACTATTATTCATGAAGAGAAAACAATAGTTCAACCTTTTGACACACAAGAAGTTCGTAGGTTAAGTAAGATACGTCATGTTACTGAGAAATACGGATTTCTCATAAGTAAACTTAATAACGTATTGCTTATAGAAGATGATGAGCCTACTACCTATGAAAAGGCTTTGAGAGTTCAGAATTTGACAAATGGCTTCAAGCTATGAAATTCGAAATGGATTCTATATATGAAAACCAAGTATGGAATTTAGTTGACCTACCTGAAGGGATAAAATCCATAGGGTACAAATGGGATTTCAAGAAGAAACTGATATAGAGGGTAATGTAGTTACCCATAGAGCTAGGCTTGTAGCTAAAAGTTATCATCAAAGGCAAGATGTTGACTATGATGAAATGTTTAGCCCAGTAGCTATGTTTAAATCCATTAGGATACTCCTAGCCATTACCCCTCATTATGATTAAGAGATATAGAAAATGGATGTGAAAATGACTTTTCTTAATGGAAAGCTAACTGAGGATTTGTATATGACACAACCTAATGGTTTCATATCCATGAATGGAGAAAAGGTATGCAAGCTTTAGAAATCCATTTATGGATTGAAGCAAGCATCCAAGAGATGAAATATCTGATTTGATGAGACAATCAAAGATTTTTGGTTTCTCACAAAATCCGGATGAACCATGTGTGTATAAGAAGGTTAGTGGGATTGCAATCGTGTTTCTTGTACTATATGTAAACGACATGTTGCTAATAAGAAATAATGTCTCAGCTTTGCAATCACTAAAAATTTGGCTAACTAAGAACTTCTCTATGAAAGACCTTAGAGAAGTAACTTATATTTTGGGGATAAGGATCTATAGGGATAGTTCTAAGAGGTTGTTTGGCCTTTCTCCTTCTGCATAAATAGATAAGATGCTAATGAGTTTTAGCATGGAGCAGTCCAAGAGAGGTTATCTTCCTATAGTACATGGGATTACACTTTTTAAATCCATATGTCTAAAGATATAAGATGAGAGGACTCACATAAGTTTGATTCCTTATGCTTTGACTATAGGATCAATCATATACGCTATGTTATATAATAGACTTGATGTATCGTATGCTTTAATTATTACGAGCGGATATTAGTCAGACCTTAGTAAGGGTTATTGGGTGGCTGTCAAGAATATCTTTAAGTACTTATGAAGAACTAAAGATGTATTCTTGGTATATGGAGAAGGTCATCTTGTGGTAATTAGGTATATTGATGCCAGCTTCCAATCTGATAAGGATGACTCTAAATCTTAGTTTGGATATGTATTCGCACTAAATGGTAGTGCAGTCAACTGGAAAAGTTCCAAACAAGAGATGACTGTTGATTCAAAGATAGAGGAGAAGTACATTGTAGCTTCATAATCGACAAAGGAAGCAGTTTAGATCAAGAAGTTCATCATGGAACTTGATTTGGTTCCAAGCATCGCTGACCCAGTGCAGTTATATTGTGACAACAACGGAGCTATAGCACAAGCAAAGGAATCGAGGTCTCATCAGAAGTCCAAACATGTACTCAGGCGCTACCATTTGATTAGAGAGATCATTGGTAGAAATGATGTTAAGATAAAGAGAGTTCCTACTGATAATATAGCTGATCCGTTGACTAAGCCTATTTCCCAAAAGAGTATTACATCACATGTACACACCTATGGTATTAGATATTAAGGTGATTGGTTTTAGTGTAAGTAGCAGTTTGTTAGAGAAGTGCTCTAAAGGAAATCACCTTTAGTACTTATTGTACAAATCATTTTATGATTAATAAAGGCATTTCTCATTATTTTGATGTTTATACGTTTATAGATTTGATGCTGATTTAATGAAGTCCTTGATACAAAACATAGCATGGAGGAAATCATGATGAGACATGATAATGAGATTCCTATCATGTTTAATTATGTTCGTATCTAAACTTTCCATAGTTATAGGATTAATGAGATTAGATATCATTAATCCGAATAGACCAGTGCATGTTATACTCCTTGATTAGATCAAGCAGTAGATCTCATAAGCTGTAGACATAAGTTGTTTAGAATTAATATGTAGATGCTTACTAAGGGTAATAAGTACATTGGATTGACCTACTATGAGACAATCATATGGATATTCTATTCCAGTGTCAATGATAGTCTCATCATAGCAATGGTGCAAGTATCCTTTGAGTTAAGGTGCTTAAGGATATCTCAGATATTGATCCTGTGTTTTGACTCCATTCATTGGTGCCTTTGAGGGGTTACTCATAGGGTGGTGATTAGGTAGAACTTGAGGTATTTGGAGGTAATTGAGTAGCCAATAAAAGACCCACCGCTCCTGATAGAAGGAGATGATACCCAGGGCCTCTTGTCGGGGTCATTACTTGGGAGTCTCTAGCTAGTGAAGATATGTATCATAAAGAGAGTCTTTAATGATACATAGAGTAATGAGTCCTCAGGAAAATATCTAATATCACTTGGACTAGATGTGACGTAGTCAGTCTAATGGGAGTTGAAACTTTAACTATACTTTGAACTAAGTGGTGTATGGATGGTGAAAGGACAAATTACATCAAAACATTGCATATGGAAGGGTTCGTAGTAAAACCACTGACTTTCCAATTAATTAGGGGTCATGACATGTTGCTAGATACTACTCTTGATTTAATTAAATGAAGTGTTAATTCAAGTGGCTAACATAATCAGAAACCTAATGGGTCATACACATAGGAGATCCTAAGAATGAGTAAAAAGGTCTTAAATGGTGATTCAAGATATGAGAGAGTGTTTCAGGATCGTATCGCGATGTGATCGTGGTAAAAAATGTTGCATGGAATGGATTAGAAACAAGTGTTGTTGACTTCCATTAATGCATGTTATTCATGGTCATTAATTTCTCGTGACTTCCATTAATGCATGTTATTCATAGTCATTAACTACCCATAACTTCCATTAATGCATGATATTCATGACCATTAACATCCCATAACTTTCCATTAGTGATGGGGGTTATGGAAGGACAAACGGTGTAGAAAATTGAGATGATTTTTGTGCATCTTATGTAAGACACAAAAAAATGAAAAAGATAGGTTCTTTTTCTTATACACACTTTTTCTCTCTAACTATCTCAAGAGTTCTTGTCTTTGCTAACACAAAGAAAGAATTCTAGCCATCTCCTAGTGAGGTTTCATCTTTTTATCTTCATGTGGACTTTCATTAGAGACGGTCTGCATTGATCGTTGTGGTTTACGACAAACCAATGTGGAGAAGATTAAAAAATAAAGGAGATCATCAAAAAGGTATGTAAACAACTTATATTTCATGTTTTTGTTTTTCCATATCTATATGCATTAGTAGATCTAGTTTTTGAGGTTTTGTTTTATTTCTGCTATATATATTTGATATATA
The DNA here is from genome assembly GCA_027568935.1 of Erythroxylum urbanii. Classification (NCBI taxonomy): domain Eukaryota; kingdom Viridiplantae; phylum Streptophyta; class Magnoliopsida; order Malpighiales; family Erythroxylaceae; genus Erythroxylum; species Erythroxylum urbanii. Next base: position 16,319 of record JAOQML010117882.1, read on the forward strand.
TTGTGTATGAGATGTATGATTGGAACCTAACACTACCTGTCTGCTCGACGCAGGCCACAATTATGGCTCACATCTGAGCCTTCTGTCACAATCGTGGGATGCAGACCATGTTCATCGGCCATTCCCTGAACTTCTGTCATAATCATCACTTACTTGCAACGATCATAGGCTAGTTTTGTAGCCAGAATTCCCTCCAAAACTCCTCCACTCTTCGATATTAACCCTTAAACACTAGCAAACATATCAAGGTTCCTCAAAAAATAATGTTTAATCTCAAAGACTTATACTAAACCATAAACCTCTTAAAACACAAATAAATCACAAACTAACACAATTTTAACCTAAACACATATCAAGTGATCGAATTAAAGGCTAAGCACATATCAAACTATGCCCTAAAACACGATGCAATTTACACTTATCAGTATGATTTGGCTTCTGTTAAATTATCTAAATCTCACCAAAAGTTGTTACCTTTTAATGTGTAGGTGTCAGAATTGGAACTAAAGCCACTAGCCACCCACCTCAAATATGCCTATTTAGGATATAAATAGACTCTCCCAGTCATCATTTTAGTGGAGTTGACTTTGAATCAAGAGGAAAATTTGGTTCGAAGGATGAGAGAGCATAAAAAGGCTATTAGGTGGATAATTGTAGATATCTAAGGAATAATCCAATCAATATGCATGCATCGTATTTTGTTAGAGGAGGATTCAAAGTGAACAAGGCAAGCTCAACGTAGGCTAAATCCTCCGATGATGGAAGTTATGAAGAAGGAAGTGATGAAGCTTCTCGATGCTAGGATTATTTGCCTAATCTTTGATGGTAAGTAAGTGATATCCAGCTGGTTCCAAAGAAGTCTAGAATTATCGTTGTGACTAATCAAGAAGGTGAGTTGGTTTTCACTAGAATGCAAACTGGATGGCGAGTGTGTGTTGACTATAGGAAATTGAATTCAGCAACTCATAAAGACCACCTTCTCTTTCCTTTTATTAATCAGATGCTTGAAAGATTGGCTAGTTATAGTTTATTATTATTTTCTATATGGCTTTTTAGGTTATCTTAAGATTCCGATGACATAGGAAAAAGACCACCTTCACATATCTGTTCGGTACATTTGTTTACCGAAGAATGCCATTTGGATAGCACCCAACACATTCCAAAGATGTATGGTAAGAATTTTTTTTGAGTATGTTGAGAAGATCATAGAGGTATTCCTGGATGACTTTAGTGTATATGGTTCTTCTTTTGATGAATGTCTTAAGAATCTTGCCATTATCTTCGAACAATGCATAGAAACTAACCTTGTGCTAAATTGGGAGATATGTCATTTTATATGGGATCAAGGTATAGTTTTAGGGCATGCTATATCTGATAAGGGTATTGAGGTAGACAAATCTAAAGTTGATCTTATTTCTTCTTTACCTTACCCCTTTACTGTACGGGAAGTGTGTTCTTTTCTTAGGCATGCATGTTTTTATAGAAGGTTCATTAAGGACTTTTTGAAGATAGCCGCACCATTATGCAAGCTCTGACAACAAGTTATCTCCTTTGAGTTCGATACGAAGTGTAAGGAAGCATTCAACAAACTTAAGGAGCTTCTGACATCCCCACCAATGATTCAACTGCCAGATTGGAACCTATCCTTTGAGATAATGTGTGTTGCAAGCGATTATACAATAGGGGCAGTTTTAGGACAAAGAGTGGGAAAAGCTTTGTATGCCATCTACTATGCTTACAATACTCTAAACCCAACTCGATTGAATTATTTAACTACTAAAAAAGAAATATTATCTGTGGTTTTTGCTTTAGAAAAATTTCGATCGTATTTGCTTGGTGCTAAAGTAATTATTTATTCTGACCATATAGCTTTACGATACTTACTCACAAAGAAGGAAGCAAAACTGAGGCTGATCAGATGGATTCTCCTCCTTAAGGAATTTGACTTTGAGATCTAAGATAAGAAGGGGGCAAAAAATGTGGTAGCTGACCATCTCAGTCGTTTGATTAAGGAAGAAGATGACATCCCTCTATGAGAGACATTTTTGGATGAACAATTATTTTTTGTCTATGTGACACCATAATGGTATGAAAACATTGTAAATTTCTTAGTTACTAATGAATTACCTGTTGTTTTGTCAACAACTTAGAGGGATAAGTTGTGGAATGAAGCAAAGAATTATGTTTTGGATGACCAGTATCTTTGGAGGCACTGTGTAGATTAAGTCATTAGGAGGTGTGTACCTAAAACTGGAATACCCTTGATCTTAGCCTTCTGCCATTCATATTTGCATGGAGGACATTTTATAGTGAAAAGGACAACTTATAAAGTTCTGGAGATTGGTTTCTACTAGCCGTCATTGTTTAAAGATACATATACCTTTTGTAAATCATATAATAAATGCCAACGGTAGGTAACCTGTCCCATAAGGATCAATTACCGCAAAAGCCTATGCTTTTCTCTGAAATTTTTAACGTTTGGGGTATTGAATTTATGGGACCTTTCCCTCCATCTTTTCGCTTTACATATATATTACTTATAGTCGATTATGTTTCTAAATAGGTGGAAGCCAAAGCCACCAGAACTAATGATGCAAAGCTTGTTGCAGATTTTGTTAAGGCTAACATTCTCTCTAGGTTCGGGGTGCCAAAAGCAATCGTTAGAGACAGAGGAACCCATTTTTGCAATAGGGGGATTGAGACAATGCTTAGAAAATATCACATCACGCACAAGGTTTCTACCGCTTACCACCCCCAAACTAACGGACAAGCTGAATTCTCAAATCGAGAAATCAAGTTGATCCTAAAGAAAATCATCTAGCCAATAAGAAGGATTAGTGCATAAGATTAGATGAAGCACTATGGGCCTACTGGATGGTTTACAAAATATCGATTTAGGATGTCTCCATATAGACTGGTGTTTTGGAAGCCATGTCATATTCCAATCGAATTACATCACAAGATATATTAGGCTATCAAAAGATGCAACATGAATTTGGATGATGCGAGTGTGTATAGGAAGTTGAAGCTTTAAAAGTTAGAGGAGATGAGTAATGACTCCTACCATAATGCAGTGATATATAAGGAGAAGAAAAAGACTTTTCATGATAAGATGGTTTCGAAGGAAAAGCTTCTCAGTGGGCCAGAAAGTGCGACTATATCACTCCAAGCTTAAATTATTTCTAGGTAAGTTGTGTTCCCATTGGGTTGGTCCGTTTGTTGTTACTCATGTCTTTCCTTTTGGTGAAGTAGAGATACGGAGTCTGAAAACTGACAAAACATTCAGAGTGAATGGTCATTGCTTAAAGCTGTATTATAAAGGCTTTTAAATGGAGGATTTGGAAGTGTTGATGCTGGAAGACGTGATTGATGTCACTTGATGAAAACAACAGGGAGTCGAGCCAATAATAATAAATAAAGGCACTTCTTAAGAGGCAACTTAAGGGAAGTAAATTTTTATTTATTTACATTTTTACATTTGCTATTTTCATGAAATGCTCTATTTCTTACATTTTATGTTAAAATGGGGACAATGTAAGTTTTAAGTGTGGGAGTTAGGATCTTAGTTTTTATGCATGTTTTAAACCTAATTGTAGCTTATGTGACTTCTGAGGCAGTTTGCAAAATCAAACAAACAAAATAAAAAAATTTCTTGTTTTCTATTGCTTTTAAGATTATATAATCATAATTAGAGTATGAATTGACTAGAAAAATCAATGTCGACTTTAGCATTCACTTTTTCTCTTGCAATTAGTTAATGTGCATTATCCTTAGAAGAGCGGTAACTAGTGGTAGATAAAAACTAGTGACATTTTGAGCCGTATTAGACTGACACATTTATATCAGTCTAACTATCTTTTATTATGTGTGACCTTCATGACATGTACATCCTGACTTTGCTTTGATTTTCTTTTCAAGACCACCTTTTTATCACATGCATTTTGATGAAAATAATTAGGCATTCATTATTATTTACGAGCTACATTAGCCAAATAACCTACCCATTTATATGAATTTTACTTTATTAATCCCCTTTAAGCTTCATTAGCCTTTTCTTTTGTATAAACCACATTACATGCTTTTAAATCTAACTAAATGTCTTACCCAAACCTTAAAGCTAGTGGAGCATTTCTTGATTGTTGATGATTGTGGATGTACAGAAGTATAAGTGTGGGGGTGTGCGTATGTGTGGGATGGTTATTATTGTTAGGATGTTATTTTTTGTCTTGTCAATGGAATTCCCATATTGATGTAGCTTCTTTCAATTTTTAAATGAAAAGAAAGAGAAAGAAAGAAAAAGGAAAAGAAAAGAAAGAAAAATGTTTGAATAAAAATATCAAGGAGGAAATGCATATGTTTTGCAAAGTTATTTATAATTTGTCTTTCTTCCTAAAATTGTATTGAATGGATGGTTTGAATATATTGCATATAAGGTAGTTGTTGTTTTGGATGGAGTACTCTTTGTGTTATATTCATGTGGTATGGTGTGAGAGCTGAATTAAGTTGTGAAATATAATTATTGCATTCCTCATAGCTGACAGTACCTATTTTTGAATTAATTTTAACTTGTGCACTTGATATCTTAATGAGTGTTACTTTTGCTTCACTAGCTTAATGGATTTTATGCTACATTACCCAAAATACATCTCACCTTACCCTTTCCCACATTACAACCCTAGAAAAGTCCTTTGATTCATGGTTCTGCATATGACTTTTAGTGGTGGAGAAATGAAATGATATGCAAAGTTGTGGATTGTTATGATCATGAATGGTGTTTGAGTGTACCCATAGAAACTTCTTATTTAAACACCTTTTTTCCAAGTCTACCTCTAGATTAATCAGTTTCTAAAGGTGATGAATGTTAATTGATCATGATTAGAAGCTTTGCATGTTGAGTTATTACTATAGGTTTTGAAAGTCATTCATCTTTACTTATGATTATCTATTCTTAGGAAATATGGAAAATGAGTAAGAGTTTTAGTTTGTGATTTTGATTTTGACAATTTGCCCAAGGACAGTCAAAAGCTAAGTGATAGTCTTGCATGTCTAAGTATCGTCCCACAAGGATTGGTTAGTAACCTAAATGATCCAAAAAATTTTTTGTTCAGGAAACTCAAATAATTAGATTTGGAAGATCCAAAATATAAAAATTAAGTCATAAATAAGAACACAAATTTAGAAAATGGTAAATCAAAGCATCAATTTAACATCTTAGGATTGTCATTACCTAACTATGTATTCACTCACTTTAGCGATGTTCATTATGTTTAGTCCAAAATTTCCTAATGTTCTGGTTCTTTCACTCTCATTACTTGAATCAAATAAGCCCTGTTTAATAATGTAAATGAACTATGTAAGCTCTCACTTCTCATTTTTCACTTAGCCATTAAAAGGATATGAACAAATTTTTGGACAGCCACTTTTCCATTCAAGATCTCTCTCCAAATGGCACGATAACTTGATATATGGAGTGTTCTTGGTGTAAGCCCACTCACATGGCACTTACTAACACATTTCTTAACTACATATCTCTATGTGAGCTAAGTATGGACAGCCATATACCATAAACATCAAACAACATCAAACACATCCATAAAATTGAATAAAGTGAGGTAC